>VSMD01130908.1:0-38409 GCA_008750895.1 Mirza zaza
CAACCAGTGTGTGGCCACCTACAGAGGAGCTGCCTTCGAGGTCAAAGGGAAGGGGGTGTGTCGGGCTCAGACCATGGCCAACAGCGGAATCAAGTAAAATAAAACGCGTTTGTTATCGGAGTACATTGGAGAAAACTTCAATAATAATAAAAAGGATTATATTTGTCACTTGTACCTGAAATATGACTGGCTCATTTTTGTGTTATTTCTCTTCTAGAGTTATATAGTCTTTTACCTGTTATATATTGTTTTCAACTGACTGGGGAAACTGCGTTTTTACCCATGGTTTATGATCATCTATAATGGAGAGAGGACATTGCTTATGTGTTGTGATAATTTATTTTTTAGCAGGGATATTGGTTAGCAGGTTTTTTCTTTATACATTCAGATAACTTGAACTAGATTAGTATGTAGTATTGTATTTGTGGGCACATGATGCATGAAATTTCAAGCACTTGGATTAATATATTGTGAACATCTATTATAAATGTACTGTCCTCTTCAAAAATGACAAGTTGCAATTTGTGTTAGTTATTAACTAGGCATAATTGTAATAATATTGAAAATGATCAACTACTAATTCTAAGAGCCAGACATAAAAGCTAGGGCATTCAACATTTGAACATTTTTGCTTTGCTACCAAAGTAACCCTGACTACTAATACTTAAAGTGACTATTTTAAAAAAGTGAAATTTCCACCTGTGTCTTGAATTTAATAAACACGCTGTAAAGTGGTGTCACTGTATGTAGTTACCAATAAATTGATCCTACAAACAGCATTCCATTTTTTTCCTTCTAGCTGTTTTATAAAGATTCTTTGTGTGCATAATAAAAGATAATTTATAGGTTATTATCTTTAGGGGGCATTTAAAATTGATATATTTTGCTTTTTCATGTACCATCATACTGTCAATATATTAAATTATAGCCCCAAACTTATATAGTACATCTATATTAATATGTCAGATACCTCTTTTCACTCATTTTACAAGCATTATAGGAACAGTGAGAATTAACTTAGAAATTATGAGCCACAAGGTCACAAGCTTTGAGGTGGTTACTGATGATTTAGACTACCAAAAAGGGAAGGCAGTCATGGAAGCAGAGGTATAGACACTGTTTGAAAACATGTGTGCATCATAACACAGAAAACATTCTAGCACTGTGGCTGTCTAAATCCTCCAATAAGAAGGAGAGACCAAAAAAAAAAAAACCCTAACAACTGTAAAACAATATTGCATGTTATAAAAGGTATAATTAAAGTTCATTTAATTAAATCCATGGAACTCTGGTAGGCCAGGATATAGTACCATAGTATATGTTATATGTTCATTTTGAAAAACTGAATATGAACAGAACATTAGCATCTGTTGATAACACAAAATCAGTTTTAAAAGTTATTTTGTTCTCAAAATATGTTATTCTTTTGGGAATAAAGACTTGCTGGCAAAGTCTGTTTTGAGTCTTTTGAAATAATCCCGTATAGTCATTTTTCCCAACTAAATATTGAAATAGTCTAGCCCAGATCAAATTATCTAAAGTTTTGATAGTGAAGCATAGATTAATGATGAAACTATACGTAGGACCTAGAAATAATAAAAACCATTTGTTCTTTTGTTAAAGCCTATGACACAGTATTGTCAGTAGCTTGTTTGTGGCTGAAATTTATGAATTTTCATTGCAAAATTATGAAATTTATGGAGTATGTACCTTGCAAAAGTTTCACATCTGTATCTCAAGCACCATATTATATCTCGCCAATTTTACCAAATGGCTGCACTTCCCTCCATAATTCCCCCAGATCTTTAGCACATAAAAATCCACACTAAACTGTTAAAGAGAGGAGGAAGTTGGGAGTTAGCAAGTGATTTTTCGAGTCACATAAAAGCATCATTCAAGTTATCAATTCAGCCCCTATTCAGTCTTTGTTTTCACAAAAAAAACTCCACTTAATTCTGTTTTATTTGTATTGCTGGGATGGGAGAACTCTTATGGAATTAATGACAAAATGACATTGTTTGTTGCAAATTAAGCCAGAAAAAAAGCTGAGCCTACCCCCAAATACTTTCCTCATGCAAGATTGGTCCACTATCTTATGGTTAAGTGTTTAGAGAACTAGCTTTTCTTATATTTAAAAATTCCATGTGTAGCATTTTTTTGAGATGAATCCTTTTCGGGACATACTGATTTTATTATAAAGTCAGAAATTTTTTTTCTTGGTCTTGCTTCTACCAGGAACATTAAGTGCCCCAAACAGATAATTTGTTGTTCCCTTTATAAAAATATGTCAATTCCTGTTTAGAATTTTTATACTATCTTCAGTCACTCACGGAGGTTTAATAAGCGTGTCAGCAAGGTAGTGGGTGTGGATAAGGGAAGGCTAGTAGCTAACAAGGGGCCTCGTAGGGCGATCTCAGTGAATTTAACTAGGTGTCAGAGTCCGGGCATGAGCTTTGCAGGTTCAAAACCCTGCATTTGTAGATGACTCTCAGAGATGCTAGATCTGTAGAGCTTAGTAGTGTTGTTGTTGAAGTCTGATGGCCTAATTTTGATTCCAGGCGCTGCAACTTCAATGCCTGTGTGACCTGGTACAGCTGTTTAATCTCTATGTACCTTAACTTCCCCCATCTGTAAAATGAGAATAACAACAGTATTTACAGAGTTGTGAATATTCTATGAGTAAGTACGCTTAGTGTACTCAAAACAGCACCTAGCATATAATAGGTAGATGCTATGTTGATAACAGTTTATGATAGGGGATGTTTCTTTCTGGAAACTAGTATTTCTGTCCCCATTCGTGATACCACATTTGTTTAGAAGTTGAATTCCTGTTTGGAAGATTACTTGTGTATCAAATGAGGACTCTGTCTCTCAATAATGTCTTCCCCTCATTGGAGATGTTCGTTATTGAAACTTTCCTTACCCTCCCTCCACTCCCACTGAAACCTGTTTTTTTAGACTTTTAGATGCTGCCCCCCCCCCACATTCATTTGATGCTCTGTCACTGGTTTGATATCATTCATAATGTTTCAAATAGTTTTGTAATTCTCTTAGAGTAGGAACACAATGTGTTTCTAACTATTGTGTGTTGATTTGCTTGGCTTAATATAAGCAATCATATTTTCAAATTCTTAATGGGTGAGGGGGCACCTCACCATTTCTTATAACTGGTGCATTGAGGGGCATGAGTATACCTCTCTAATTTTCAGGGAAATGATGTGTTGTACCTTTTAAAATATAAAAGTATCACAATTATACATTGTGTACTTTAGCTACATAAATGGTGACACAAGTTCTGGTTCTAGGTGCAATGCAAAATTACATTATCACTAAGATGCAAAATAAAAGAACTAGGAGACCGGGCACATCGGCTCACGCCTATAACCCTAACACTTTGAGAGGCCAAGGAAGGAGGATTGCTAGAGGCCAAGAGTTCAAGACCAGCCTGAGCAAGAGCAAGATCCCGTCTCTAGAAAAAAAAATTAGTGGGGCATGGTGACTCATGCCTATAGTCCCAGCTACTTGGGAGGCTGAGGCAGGAGGATCTCTTGAGCCTAGGAGTTTGAGGTAGCTGTGAGCTATGATGCCACTGCACTCCAGCTTGGGTGACAGAGCAAGACTATGTCTCGAAAAAGAACTAGGGGAGGCAAGTTAGTGTAACACAACTGAATAATACGGCAAACTGTTACCTTGTGGAGAAAGCTCTACCCCCCAAAATTTTAGTTAAGTAATAGCCATGCTTTCTCTAACAAATGTAAGGGGGATATAACATCTGTCTACTGCCATCAATTTTGTGACAGAATTATTATTAAGATAGCTAATGCTTTATAACTTACAAAGTTTTCACATGTCACATTTACTTCTTAACTACTTACGAATATCAGTCATTTTAAGAATCAATAGAAAAGTTAAATGCCTGCACTAAGCTGAAACCTAGATCTTCTTTCAACTTTTACTAATCCAGTGTTCTTCATTAGATTATACTTTCTTCCACATTAGTTAAATTGTCATGTGGTTTCTTTTGTATGAATGAAAAGTTTAACTTTTATGTAAACTGTAGGGAAAGATAGTGACAAATGCAAAAAAAAAAAACCAAAAAAAAAAAAAAACCCTAAACTCTAGTGTTCATGTAAGATTGGGGGGCTTCTTTAGTAGAATACTTAAGAGATTCTAAGGGAAGAGATGTGGTTATTACACTACTCTTTTGTAGTGGTTATGAAGAGGATTTATCAATTTATCCATTTTTTAAAATTTTATTTTATTTTTATTTTTATTTGTTTGCTATAGAAGTTCATAGGAAGAACTCAACTTGGCAAAACCAAGCTCCTACTCTGCTGCTGCTAGTGGCAGTTGCCTTTTTAAAGAGTAACAATTCCTTGATTCTTTGAGTAGCACTGTTGTTGAGGGCACTGGCCCTATGCTGACAGTCTGTCCCAAAAGCCACCACATGAGAGCAGTCACTAAACTCCAGATAGATAGTTGGATAGATAGATAGATCGATAGGTAGATAATTGCAAACAAAAACAACTGTTTATAGGTATACTCCATCGTGGCACTATTTGGATGATAACCCCAAAACTTGAACAATGATGAAAAATAGGATAGTCGCTCTTGGCTAATACATCTCTGTACAAAACTGAAACTTCAGGTGCCAACTTGTTGGAGTAAGAAAGAGTGACTTACACATTCTTATTTATTGTACTTTTTATAGTTATGGTTTTTCCTCTGCATAAATCTTGGCAGAGATAATTCATAGGAGCATAACTCCAAAAAAATATTTGGAGGAAGGACTCAGAACAATGAAATAATTATCGGTTTTGAAAGTGAGCCATCTGGAATTTCAGAGTGTGAATTAATTATTGTATATTGTATTTTTTCACCCTTATGTATTCTCGTTTTTTTTTTTCCCTTCCTAACTTCCACCCCCCTCCTAACACACACTATTCCCAATTCTCTAGATTTTTAAGTAAAAAAATATGTTTAAGTGCTATTTTATGTCTTCATCAACATCATTTCCTATCTGGCAGGCTATTGTCCTTAGCAACAGGCGCAGAAATAAGCCTGGGACTCAGTAATTGCAAGAAGAAAGAATAATCCTTTTTAATGAAGGGTTAACTCTTCTTGTCTTTCCCATTGCTACATAATGCCTACAGAACTATTAAAATAGCAATTGTTGATATCTGTTCGTTTCCTCAATGGCATTCATGTGGTGAGCTTTTATATCAAGGCTGCTCTGACAAAGTTTTAAATTTGTTTTTGTATATTGACTCATTAGAATATTATACATCCCAGTAGAGAAATGCTCTCAATATATACACGCACTTAAGTTTGCAGCCCTATGAATACATATTTGGCGGATACGTGTTCATTTAAAACCCATTCAGATTTTCACACCTGGGGAATTTGGAAAGAACAGTGCAGAAGTCATCCAAAATCAACACCACAACTGGATTTATCTTTGAAAAAGATTAATGAAAAATGCAAACTAAAAGTCATTTTCAATACATTTAACAAAAGAGAATGATTTTTTTAAGAAATCTTTTTTCTGTAACCTTCAGTTTTCCTATAAAAGGGTAACATTTTCTGTTCAACAGCAATACATTGAAAACAAATACTTCAGGTGTTTGTGAAAAGAGACTTATTTTTAAAATAGTTTGAACGAGAATCTGGGAAACAGATTTGTCACTTAAAAACATTAGTCTTATGTAACAGAATTGTGAAATGTCTGAAAATTAATACAGAAGAAAATCTAAGCAAATTCTAGGGAAAGAATGCAGAGTATAGATAGATAAACAGAACTTTAAAAAAGACTGAAATGGGTGGGGAACCTGCAGCCTTAAGGCCACATATGGCCTTCTAGGTCCTTGAGTGTAGCCTTTTGACCAAATCCAAATTTTACAGAACAAATCCTTTTATTAAAAGGGATGCAGCAGAGAAAGATGAATATTTTCTTTCCTCTGGTGCTTAAAAACTGGATAATATTATTCATTTCAAACTTGTATTTAAATATAACTTATATACTAAGTAGTTCATAAATGGCAAGCGTTTGTTGTTGTCTTTCTCACAAAGTGAACACACCCTGTGAAACAGCCTCAAAATCAAGAAACTGAAAAACGGAATCTCAGAAGCCACCCAAGTGCATCCTTTTTGACTCACTGCGTCCTCCTCAAGGGTAACCACTCTCTTGACTTACTGCACTTCTATCACCAGAGGAGTTGAGATTATATTAGTTTGACTGGTTTTGGACTTTACACATATGGAATCATAGAGCATGTAGTCTTTAATGTCTGGCTTCTATTTCAGCATTATGTTTGTGCAATTCATTGGTACTGTTAAATGTAGTTGAGTTCGCTCATTCTCATTACTATATACTGTCCTCCTGTGTGAATACACCATAGCATTCTACTATTAATGGACATTCGGATAGTTTCCAGTTTTTAGCTATTTTGAATAGTACCACTATGAACATTCTTGCACATACATGCCTCAGTGCACAAATGTACACATGTATGTTGGATATATACTCCTAGGAGTGCAACTGCTATCTTATGGGACTTCTATTAGAAATCTTGAGTGCTTGTTGTTCTTTTTATCTTCCAGTTTTCCAAAGTGGTTATACCAACGCACATGCTCACCAGTGGTGTATAAGAATTATTATCATACATGTCCATGCTCACAAAGGCAGTTTTTGAAACCAGGTTTCTGACTCCAATATAAAATGCTCTTTCCTTTTACCTAAATTTTATTTAAAGGTAAGAACTTGGTAACAATTCTCTTTTACAAATCCCATGATTCTTTCTAAGATTTTCATTCTTTGTTCATTAAATGATTTTTCTTTTTTATGCTGGAAAACATATTTGTGCTGAATAGAATTTAATAGGGTTAACAGTGTGTCAGGGGCCGCACGTAAATATTTATCTTCATTGAATCCAGCCTCTTCTATTTTTTCTGCGTGGGTAAAAAGAATGGCAGTGTAATTCTTCCAAGCATGTCCCAGAAGTTCCTGAAAGAGAGAAGAAGTTAAATGGCTATTTGCCTTGAACTATACTCTGTGAAAATGAGCAAAGGACTTATGATGGCTCAGTATAGACACCCAACAGATCCAGGTGTCGTTATGTCCCTGAAACCTGATACATGGAATAGGAAGTGATGATGGGACCAAGTCTTGGAAGCAAATGGAGAGAGATGGTGGGATTTCAAAAAAATGGTCTTAGTTCTGCACTTTATTTTACTATTATAATTGATGATGTATGCATGACCTCGACAGTACATATTATCAATGCTCCCTATGATATACTTACAATATTCACTAATGATTTATACTTGTCTCTTTGATGGAAACAACCTGATTCTCTTAGAACCACTGAATTTCTTTAAGTCAGAGGACCTTGGTTCGGCAAGGGAATTGTCCTATTTGTCTTTTATTTGTAGCAATGTTGTGTTATCATCATCACTAAAAGCATCTCCTAAGGATTTAAAATTACACAATCTGGTTACAATCTATTGATTAATCAGATGGCATGCAATGGAAAAAGCTAAGATCAAAATACAGTTGGTGATTTGGAACAACTACAAGATGTTACTGTGTTTTTCATCTTGCTCACTTTACATGTCTAGAATCAAACACAATTTATCAGATGATTTCCTCTCATGTGGTTGATAAATGTTTCCTTATTTAGTAATACGTGGAAGTTGGTTATGTAATAAATTCTTGTTTGATTAGTGAAAATGAGCTGATATGCAGCAGAAGCAACAGCATGTGGCAAACTGTTCACGCAATATGAAAGGCATCTAGAAATAACCATTTAACTCTTAATATTTTCAAAGTTATATGAAATCATGATGTGACAGTAAAATTACATTCCCTCCACTCCAAACACTCCCATTACTGAAATATTTCCAAAGCTGCTACCAGTTTATCATAGCAAGAAAAATATAAAATACCTAGAAATAAATATAACAAGAAATATCTAGGACTTCTACTAACCAGAAGAAAGAACTACCATTTAGCACCAGGTATTATGCTAATCACTTCTCAGGCTTTCTCTCTTTTGAAGCTTAATATGATTGTTTGTGGAGATGCTACTATTGTCTCCATTACGCCATGTGGAAATTGACATATAGAGAGGCTGAATTGCATGTGTTAGTATAAACTCTGGTTTTAAAAAAATCTTGAAAAATTTGAAAGACAGTCTGGGAAATTATTTTCAATGTATTTGACAAATACAGGATTAGTATTTATATGCTGAATAATTGAAAAGAAAGAAAGAAGGAAATGAGGAAGATTGAAAGAAAAGGAAGAAAGAAAGGAAAGAAGGAAGGAAGGAAAGAAGGAAGGAAGAAAGGGAGGAAGGAAGGAAGGAAAGAAGGAAGGAAGAAAGGGAGGAAGGAAAGAAAGAAGAAGAGAAGGAAGGAAGGAAAGAATCAGATTATGTAAATCCAGTATGAAAGTATCCATGAGAACTGTGGGACAAAATATTTAAACTTAGAAACATCTCATGACCATGCTTACTAGTTACAACTCCTGATACAGTCTGGCTTTTATCAGAGTCAGTTATTTATACATCTACCTTTACAGCTTGACAGTGGGCTCTTTGAAGGGAAGGTCCATGTCTTTTCTTATCAATCAAAGCTTCTGGCACATTGTAAACTCTCAATAAATATCGGTTGAATTACTCTAAAATTTATCACCATCTCGAATAGAAGGTTTAGAGTTTTATTATTTGTGGGGGTTTAGTTTTGAAGTTTAATTAATCTTTGTGACACAATATTATAATTTCCTGTAAAGCTTCTCTTTTGCTCTGCAGTTCATTCTCATGGATTTGCCTGCTATCTGCACTTTCTGTTTTGTATTCAGGGGGACTCTCTCAAGGAATAAATCCAAAATTTCTCCTCATATCTGTTCAAAATTTGCCTATCTACACCATACAATATTGCATATTTCTGCTTCTCCTATTAATAAGAATACCTTGTTTCATGAAAATTTGAATTAAAGTTTCAAGATCAGTATGTTAGGGGATAATTATTTTAACAGAAAGATTCTAAACTTCACAAAACAATTTTTCAAAGAAGTACTTTAATTAGTATATTTTATGTGCCTTTAAAACACAAATTTATTTGCAAAATTTTAATTAACCCAACTTTTAAAGAACATAACTCTTGTCTAAATCTAAGTATTCATGCAATGTCAACATCCCATTTTAGCTAATGGTGATGTATTACAATTAGTAGACCTCCCCCAAATTCGTATGTTGAAGACCTAACCTCCAGTTCCTCAGAATGTGATCTTATTAGGACATAGAGTTGTTGCAGATATAATTAAGATAAGGTCATTAGAGTGAGTCCCTAATCCAATATGATTGGTATCCTTATAGTAATAAAACAGGAAAACTTGGACAAAGACACCAATACGGGGAGAATGCCATGTGACCATGCGATGGCCGTCTACCAGCCAATGAAAGAGACCTGGAGCAGACCCTTCCCTCAGAGCCCTCAGGAGGGACCGCCCTGCCAACACCTCGGTCTCAGACATCTGGCCTCCAGAACTGAGACAGTAAGTATCTGTTGTTTAAACCACCCAGTTTGTCGTACTTTGTTATGGCAGCCAGAGCAAAGTAATTGAAAAAAATTAATAAAGTGCTAGATATATTAGATCTGAGCTCTGAGAATAAAATGCTTCCGGGATCGTTTGCCTCAGAATCACCTGGAAAACTTGCTAAAAATGCATCAGAACCTTTAGGGCTGGAGCCTGGGAATTTGAATTTTAAGATGCACTGATGTCTGTAATCTTAGCACTTTGAGAGGCGGAGGGAGGAGCATTGCTTGTGGCCAGGAGTTTGAGACCAGACTGGGCAAACAAGGGAGACTCTGTCTTTACAAAAAAAAGAATTTTTTTTTAAAAAGCATGCCAGATTATTTATTCCTTCTGCAAATATTTATTGAGGATCTACTTTGTTCTTGGCATGTTCTACATGATAGGAACAAAGTGCAGAACAAGACAGATAATATTTTCTGTCTATATCTAGTGCAGATTCTTGTGTACTAACCAAACTTAGAGCTGAAGAAGGGGGACAGACATGAAAAAAATACTTCCAAGTTGTTATAAGTGTTGTGATAGAAATCGTGTTGGTGCTATAGAGGTGGACGTTTAGCCCATTTGGAGGTGGGAGTGGAAAGTAGGGTTCAAGGGGAGGGATGAGGAAAAATTTACTGTATGTGATGATGCCTTGAGGTGACTCTTGAAAAACACATAGTAATTAACAAGGGAATTAACATAGGCAAGCGTGATTGGAAATTGCATAACATTGGGATTTTATTTCTGTACACACAAAGCCATTGATCCTCGATCACTCTTATCTTTGGAAGTTTATCAGATTTAGAGCGAGATGTGATATTCACCCAACACACCACTGTGTGGTCATACTGACTGTCAGATACTGAGGTGCTCACATACAAGTTAGTAATGGCTTCTGCCCTTACCCCTTCTAATGCCATCTTCAGTCTATCCCTGATATTTACTGGTTGAAGCCTGAACCATATTTATTATTAAATATTTTCAAAATATAGTATCATTATACTGTTATAAATGTGCATGCTAAATAAACTATTTGGCACAAGCAGTCCTTTCTTGTGTTATACATCATAACATAGAATTCTCTTGCTAGGTTGGTACTTATTGAAGTAAACGTTTGAACTTTCACAATATTCCTTTTGTTCTTGGTTTTCTGTATTGTAACATCAATACATTCCCTTTTTGTTTCCACCAGACATTTCCTATACTTTAAATCATACTCTCATTCAGAGAAAATGAGTTAAAGTACATAAGGATGATAGATTTGTAAGTTCCACCCCATTTACAAGTCCATGTGTTCAGCCACTGGGAAGTTTTTACATGTTTATAATTATTTATAAAAGGATGCTCATATCCTAAACTGTGAGAGAAATTGCACTTTTGAATTACTGCCAAAAACAGAAGAGAGTGGTTGATTTAGTTATAATCTTTAGATTGATTTTTGGCCAGAAGATAGTTGAATATTTGAACTTAATGTCACTCGGTGTATAGTCATCATGTTAGTGGCCAAACATGTTCTCTATGGACACAGAGAAAGAATAATCACAGTTGATTGATACTTCACATAAAAATCCAAGAGCAAGATAAGTTAATGTAAGTTATCTGGTGTTAATAATTTAAATATAGTACTAAACAAGATGGAAATTTTACAATCAATCATGACTTGCTTGGTTTCAGAGTGCTAATGGGTATGAGTCCATCTAGTCCTTTTGGGACAACTAGTTAGGATATAAACTTCGTTTTCCACGAATTATGTTCATTTTCCCAGGACCTCACCAGCCCTGCCCCATTTGTTTGTGGTTGATGAAATCATAGCATCTGGACTTTTTAGGGGGAAACTTTAAAAAAAGCCAACTATGACATCAACTGAGAAAAAATTATCATGGAACAGGAGGACAATAAGGGCCATTTTTTATGTTTTATGCTATTCCCTTACTCTCATCCCACTTTAAAACTCCACATTTTCCTTTTCAGAGAGCCAAAGCTGAATGATAAGACCTCTTTAGATCAGAGTCAGAGAATATTCAGCCTTAGAGATCATCTGTCCAAACTGCTCATTTCATAGATGAGGGTGTCCAGGCCCTGTGGTGTCAGAGGGCTCGGCCGAAGCCACGCGGCCGGCTGTCGGTGGGCCTGAGCCTGCGACCAAGCTCCCCCGTGCGCCAGGCCCTCGGTCTCTCCACCAAGCTGAGCCTTCTCTGTTTACCGATACTAATCCAGAGAGCTTTCTTCCGATGTTTTTTCTAAATTAATAAGGAAGTTACTTCTTATAGTTATAAATCAGGGTCATGTGAATTTGATTTCACTCTCATTTTCTTCTGAAGCCTATCAAGATAAACCTAAAGAAGGTTATTTCTACAAATGGTGTGTTCTAATTTTAGGGTAAGACAAATACTAACAATAAATAACAATGACCAGAGCTAACATTTACTGTGCACTCACCATGTGCCAGTATCGGAGTTAAACCGTTTTCTGATCACACAGCATGAATCCCCAAAGTAACTCAATGAAGTGGGTGCTACTATCATCCTCAACTCACCAACGGAACCTGGGGATGTTACCTGCCCAAGATCACAGAGCAAGGAAGCAGCTAAGTCGGAACTCGGATACTGCAGAACCTGTGCTCCTACCTCTGTAATGTGCATGCACATCTCATGGTTCATTAGAATGAGCACTTGTCACAGTCTTGGCATTGATTTTAACAACAATGACGACGGCAACAATAATAGTAATACGTTTCATTTTCTGTGAACCTACGGCAAGGAGGCACAAGGCCAAGCGCGTTGCATTCATCAGTGCTGATGCTCAGAACTCTTTAACACAGTGCGATCGCCCCCATTTTACAAGTCAGAAGCTGAAACCAAGAAAGTCTTAGTAACATTAATAGTCATTTACCTAGAAAGCAGTTAGGCTTGTTTTTAAATTAAATTCTATCTAACAGTTGAGCCCAGGATGTTTGTTTCATATTTTCAAGCCCTGCATTGGTCTTTCTGAGGCTTTTGTAGACATGCTCCTCATGAACATCAAAAGTCGAGTTGTTGATTATGAAAAAAAAATACACGTGTGTAACCCGCTTACACACGGTAACGACAGGTAGCAACATAATACTGGAAAGAGTATGGACGTTAGTCACTTCCCAGGTTCAATTCCTCATGCAGCTTGGCTGCACATGAGCTCTTTCCTTGAGGTGACTTTATCACATCTCGTCTGATCTATTATTTGTGGATTTTTTTAAACATTCGAATGGCATTCTAGATAACATTCAAATGAATTTTTCCTTCTATTTCTCAGCTTTGGGGAGATGACTCGTGGATATCCCATAGTTTTGCTGTAAATTAATAAAGGCCTAACACAAAGAAAAAGGGATCATTGGGGGAAATGTTTCAGTTGTCACCGCTGGCAGCCTGTCACCCTCTGTTAAATATTGGAGTATAAATCAGAAAAGATATTTAAAGAGACAGCAAGGAGTCCCAGGAAAGAAGAGGCCACTTCTCTGGGACTTGCTTTACAGACTCCTTCCATGGAAGCCATCAGTGCCTCCAAAGGAAGGGAGAAAGAAAAAGAGAGAAGGCAGACGCTCTGTTCTCCACTTTGCATCATCCAGGAAGGAAAAGAAGTCCAGGGTGTGCCTGATACCGAGGCCCCAGCAGCTTCTTGTTTCTCCCTAACAGCTGCTCGTCCTGCTGAACATTCAGACTTACTGCAGCTGCTCCCAATCTGTGAGCAGACAGATGGCGGCCACCAGCGTCCAAGGCACCTTCCGGAAGAAGGTTGTACACAGCCAGCCTGTGCTAGGGTGACCACCAATCAAAGACCTCAGAGCAGGTCTGCAGTGCCTCCCAGGGGTCACGGGCCACGCTGAGGGTGACTCAATCTTGGCTGCTGAGTTTTCTTGGAAGACAGAAGTTTCTTGGGAGACAGAAGTATTCTGGAAAAAAACAATCTGGCTCTGAGCTTTTCCCTAGCCCATCTCCTCTCTGCCTTCAGCTCCTGAATTGGACACTGATTTAGGGATGGCAGCTCTAAGAGGAGAAGCTAAATGCTAGACACTGTTTGAGAAGACCAAAAACACCTATGAATCGAGTTCACTTGTATTTTAAAAAAGGGGACGATTACAACATTGTTCTAATCCTAAAACTTGAAAACTCTGTTTTCAAAATGTGTGTCATTTAAAATAGCCTTCTCGGCTCAGCCTGGGTCTACCACAGAGGACAATATTGGGACATTTGGAGAGAGTCAGAGCAGCTTTTGAGAAATAGTTGTTTCTGCATTTACTGAATTTACCGGATCGCATCCATCTCTAGCTCAAGCTAAATATTTATTTAATAACAGCTTTAAATAATTTTTTTAAAAACTATCTAAAAATTATACTGATGCCACGGATACAAATTTCCCACTACTTGATTTCTACCAGAAACCTTGTTTGAAATGCAGGCTTTAATTGTTTGGGAGAGGTTTATGGGTTTTCTTAGATTCTGTATTGTTTCTTAATTGCAATCATCTTCTCTTCTCCTCTACTTTTGTATGGCATGCCCTTGATTTTTCAGGAGTTGGACGATGAGGATTATTTTTTATGTTCTTGTCACCCTAATTTTTCCCACTAGTTTCTTGTGATTACACGTTTTGTTTTCATTCTCAGAAACATGCACAATTACTGAAAAACAAAACGTGTGTCTGTCATTTAGAACAATCTTGTGTCTTTACCAGTTAAAGGGAAAAAAAACCCTTCATTAAAGCAAAGTATGCTATCTTTCTGAATGTTACAGGGCTTACATCAGCATGGTCCGAGACTGCACCAAAAAAGAAGTAGCATTTATTACAGGTTCTTCTTGAATGGAAAATGTCTGTTCTCTATTCTTCTTATAGCTTACCTGTGAAGCTTCTAGTAGACATGGCTTCTCTGAGCTCAGTTGCTCAGTAAGGCTCCTGAGTGATACCAGTAAAGTCCAGCAGTTAAATTCGAGTGGACTCAAGACCAGAGATTCAAGAAATTGAATAGAATGGGGCAGCCCAATGAGCACTCTCAGGAGCTTCTAGTAATAGCCCGTGTGGGGCTCGCTCCCGCACCCCCACTCCCACCCCCACCTCCACGTGTGCATGCTGCTCCTCTTCCTCCTGGCCGCAGCCTCATCCAGGACCTTTCCCCTTAGCCTCCTCCTCTCCAGACTGGCTGAATAGGCCTACAACTTAGTGACCTATAATGAATGAACAAATAGGGACAGAACGCTAGGGAAAGGTGGCTATATTCCTTATGTTCAACCTGAGGTCCTTGTGGCCTGGCCATGGCTGGAATGGAGCAGCCACTTAAGCTACAGATGAAGAGACAAGCAAAGCATCTCAAATTCCTACCTTTTCCCTATAAATAATGCATAGCTCTCCTTTGAATGTTTACTATGTTGAACGCCTTATAAAGCCCCCTTCATACATGACACTGCTTTGGCACTAGTGCATCGTCTTATCCTGGGTTATTTGTCTCTTCTAGACTGTAAGCTTTCTGAAGGCAGGTTTATGTCTCTTTGTCAATCAGTAAGCACTCCACGGTTCTCAATAGAGTGTTCAATGACAGAGTCAGTGAATGAACACCGGTTTGTGGGTGAGCTGCAAAAGATCATCCCTTTGATGTTGGATGGATGCACGTCAGTATTTGAGTTCAGTGATTCTGAAGCCTGACTATTTTGGAGAAATATACGGAAAGTTATGAAAACGCAGATATGCAGGCTCCCTCTTGAGATGCTGTTTCGGGAGGTCTGGGGTGAATCTGCCTTGTAAACAAGCAGGCCAGGTGATTCAGATGCAGGCAGCCCAGGGACCAACCACATTTTACAAACTTATTCAGGTTTTCACTTCTTAGGAGTTTGAAGCTTCGTTAACCTCTGAAGTTTAGTATCTCAACTTTACTATTGAACCCAGTTGTAAAATGACTGATTGAATTCCTGTAAAAGGAAACTGTAAGAATGACTCTCGGGAAAAATCAAGTAATTTTTACTAACTATTCTTATGTGACCAACACGTTGTGGTTTGAACTACTTTCTAAACCAGATCTGCATGATTCTTTACTGCTAGGGTGCTGGCCTCCGGATGGGGATAATGGCGTTAGTGTAACTCTGTCTGTTACCTGAATCATCTGGACCGGGTACGTGGCCTCCTGTCCACAGAAAGGCACGTCTGCTCTCTGGACCAGCAGCGCCAGGTGGAGACCCTCTTGCCCAAAGTGACGCTCCAGAGCGTCCCTAACCTTCTGTTCCACGTCCTTCTTGCTCAGTCTGCTGTGTGGACAACCTGGAGTGTCCAACACCCGCACCTGCAGGGCGACCTCCTGACCCCTTCGGCGCAGGAAGCTCTGGAGGTGATAGCTGCGGCCCAGGCTGCAATCTTGGGTCACAGAACATGGAGCAAAGCTGCTGTGAAAGTCAGCGCTTCCCAGCAGAGTGTTCCCAGCAGAGCTTTTCCCACTCTGAGTCGTGCCAAAGAGGGCCAGGTTGATAACCATCTTGGTGGGGTCCGCCATGGCTGTGGGTAAACAAAGGCACAGCATAAGCAGGCAGGCTCCGGCTTCCACGTTCCCTCCAGGTAAGGCTTCTTACCTGGTCTGAAGCACTCTGAGCACTGTCTTAGGTTTGCTTTCCTCCGCCAGGGTGACTAGAGCACAGAGGCGCTCCACTAAAGAGCAGACAGAGGAAGTGCTGAAATATTAATAACAGGAGAGGTTTACAGTGGGAGGGAGAGAGAAGTCACACTCAGATAAGAAAAGGAGGAAGAAGCAGTAATTGCAGGAAAAAGAAAAAACCACCTCGAATTGCATGAAGATAATAGAAACCACGTTTAGGAGAAATATGTTAATGCATCAACAGGGTAGGTGAGTTGGTTTAGGATTGGGCATTGAAGTCCCTGTGCTCAGTGACAAAGCTGACAGCACTGTCTGAAAATTGTTCACTGTTGGAGAAGCAGGAACAGGACAGTGGAAGAAACAGCCCTTCTTGCCTTTTTCGCGACATCTCCAGCCCTGAATATGCAACTGGCATCTGCAAAACATCATCTTTCCTGACTTCCTGGATGCTTTTTTCCTACGAAATATGAATAATGCTATAGAAGACTTCTGTTTCTGTTTACCAAATATTTTTTATAATCAGGTAACATTCTGATGAAAATGAAAACTACTTATAATTGCTGTTATGAAATAATCAATCATTTCCATGGTCCGTCATTGTAAAGTTTTGGCTTTTTAACAGACAGAGTGAAGCCCGATACATTGTGCAGCTCAGGTACGAGGAGGGAACCTCAAGAGAGTCTTTATAAACTGTCATTTATAAACCTGGGAAGTGTGGTGGATCCTTTTTACAAAGCAGACCCCCTCCTAGCATTTGAGATCATCAAACATTTCACTAGATTGATAAGTTCTGCCAATTGCCGAATGTGCTCAATCTGCCGATTCAGAAATAAAGACATCTCAGTATTGCAGATTGGTTATTTTTGCCTATTACTTGTCATTCTGTTGCACAGCTTTAAGCACCGCAGGCCTTTCTTTTCCTCTAATGTCTCTCTCCCCTAAGACCCCCAGGCCCTGATGTGAAGCCCTAGAAGGAGCCTCACCCCTCCATAAAAGAGACACTTGTTTTTGGGTTCCCTCCGTTTCACCAGCTCGCCCGCTCACTCCGTTGTCCCAACTGCCTGGAGACGCAGGCAGCTCCTTTTCAGTCCTGAATCAGAAGTATCATGTTCTTAAAAAGTTGGTTATGGAGTCCCGGTCAGTTTGCTGTGTGTCACTTACCTTTGCCAGTCTTGAAAATGCTTTCTCCACAAAGACGTCCCTTCAGTTGGCACAGTTGTTCCTTGGTACGGACTTCAACCTTCTGACGGCATTGCTGTGCCACTCCAGGACTGACACCGCATGTATTTTATTTAGTTAATCTATTACCAGACATCCTGTTTATAAATGATTAGTCGTCTTCCTGTAGTCAGCACTAACTCTTGTATAGCAATCGACAGACTTGTGCTGTTACCTGGGCCAGATGAGCAGACAGACTTGTAATTTTAATAGATACTTCTGAAACTGCTATTTTTAGGATTAAATTTCATTATTTAATAGGTAAAATTTTATCGATAGCATAAAGAAATGCCAGATTGGTAAGTATTAAACGGAAACTAGACATTCTATAGCATTTACATTCTATAAATGTAACTATTGCGTTACATTTTTTTTCATTTTACTTGGTGAAAACCATATAACTACTACATGAAAAATTTCAATAAAAAATATGTAATGTATGCACAATAATTAGATATGGACTTCACAACAGTATTTAGTTTCATCAATGCTGTTCCGAATTTTCTAAGAAAACTATTTGGACTATTTCCATATAATTAAAATGTATTATATTAAATGATGAAATAATAGCATGATTATATCAGCACATACAGTTTTCAGATTAATTTGTGAGAGTATATTTAAGGAAAGGAGTAAAATTAACTATAACTTGAAGTCAAATACATTTTTTTCTTAAAAACTTAGGATTTATTTTCTTGCTAAAAGCTCAAATTTTATTTTTTCCATATCTTAGTATTTAACCACACTTTCCAAAATACTTTTTTAATGTGTTAAGATGTAGAAACATTAGTGTGGTTATATCTGGTTTATCTTCTCTTGTATCTCTCAAAAAGTCTATGAAGTATGTATTTCTGGGTGAAGAGAACTTGGAGACAGCTGGCCGCATGAGCAGAGAGTTAAAAAGTCTTCCTCTTGTGTGGCTACGACAAGAACAGCAGGAACTGTCTTCACTCATCTGACAAGCACCTTGGCTTTCCGGATGAAGCACAAAGAACCTCCCCCAGATGGCAGTAGCAGCCTGCTTCCCAGGAAGTGATTTTGAACTAGAATTTATTTTAATTTTCTTCTTCAAACTACAAACTGACATTCTCCAACCATCTGCATTAACACATATTAATTGTGTGAAGGATTTTTTTGAAGAAGGGCAAAGCTAAACTTTCCTTTCTATGTTTCTTATAGAACATAGCAAGTGTAAGTTAGTTTTTCCAATACTCCACTTCAAAATCAGAGTTTAAATCATTTGTAGAATATGACAGTTGAGTTCATAAGCATAATTATAAGTTTCCATGAGAATGCAAAATTTCTAGATAATTTTTCGTATGTCTAGTGGTTTCAGATTTGAGTCAACTTAGAGGTCTTATAGAGGGGTCATTTATTCACAGTAGATGATGTTGAAAGGTTGATTGTAAATTCTTTTCTGAAATGAAAGAACAATTTAAAAAATTACCTTTTCTGAAATGGAGTCAGTGGACTCGGCTAAATATAATGTAGTAGGCATGAAAATGTATTATTAGTTGTAAGAAATGTTTAAGGACACTCAGCTGGCTCCAGAATTCCTCTTAGGAAGAAAACTGACTTTGAGAGAAGAGTTTGATTAGCTGCTCAAGCTATAAAAGGAGAATATGAGCTAAACTCACAGAAAAGTACTGTATTAGCCAGTCTGCTGGTTATGGGGGAGAACCAAGAAAAGAGTAGGGAAGGTCAGGGTATCAAAGGAGCAAGGGAGAGAAGGAGGTGGAGAGAGGGAAGGGGGAGGGAAAAGAGAATAAGAACGATCACACTAGAGTGGGGCAGGAAACTAGATCTCAGTGCTGGAAATTCCATTTCAGCAGAAATAGCTAATGTCCAGTTTCAAGTTCTTTGCATTTCCGAGACGCAGAGTCAGCCATACGCACAACTGTCTCATGTGAAGGTGGCTTTTTATTTTTGCTTTGTTTCTGGTGGTTGTTTTGCATTTCGTTTTTAAAATTTTATTTTGATGGAAATTAATGAAAAGGTCTGAGGACTACCCCTAAGTTAGTATAGGACAGGGGCCACACAAGTTGGAGATTATGGGATGACATCTGAGTCGAAGTAATTCAGAAGAGGCATGAGGTTGAAGCTAGGACACTAATCCCTACGAACTTGCAGGAATCTTTGGGAGGACTTTTATACTTTCCATAATCCGTGAAATGAGATATTTTGGAGTACAGATGACTCTAGCTGACAAGTAACTATTATATTTCAAATTATATATATACACACACACACACACAGAGACATGTGTATACATACATATATTAACATATACATTTCTTTGTGTGTGTGAATATATGTGTATATATAATTTATAGTTTGTGTTCATATTCAGTAAAATTGTGTCTCTATACTCACAAGTTTTATTATAAGTAGATCTTGACTTACAGTGATTTTTTTGACTTACAGCAATTTCATTAAAAGAGCCTGTCACAGTTTTAGAAAATTCCAATTTCCATTGGCTTGAATTATGAACATTTTGCTCCAATGACATATCTTTTCATAATAAAGAGGATTTTTAGCATATTGACCAGATTTTGCATTTGTGATGACTAAATGGCTTTAACCTTGGCTAACATAGCACCCAGTTGAGAGAACACTGACAAGCTGGTTGAGGTAAGATTAACTTAATTAACTCAGCCTGAGCTGGTTGTAGAACAAGGCATGAGATCTCACCATTGGAAATTTTGGGACACTGGTTAGCAGTTTAAATTTGGTGAACAGATGGTCTTAATTTGAACGCAGTTTGAAGGTTCTTGGAAAATTTAAGAATGTCCATGTCTGCAAAGAAATATTCATGGGAACAGAAGTCTTCAGTACAAACTTGGTTGGTTTCATAAAAGACTCTACCAGTCATACCCCCATGCAGGACACTTGGGATGTTTTTGTTTGGTTTTGTTGTTGTTTGATTGCTTGCTTGGTTTTATTTTGAGTATTTCTGCACATATATTTTCCAGATTATAAATGCAATGTGTGTTTTTCAAAGCATTTAAAAAGAACGGAACAGAGAGTAAAATAGAATCACTTTTAAATCTGTATTTCCTGGGGATCATGGGACAGTAGCTCCTTTTGGAGACTGACGTAGTAGGTAGATTTCATTTTCAAACTACCCATGAACACCTTATTTACTACTTTTCTTTACCAATCGCTACTGAAAACATTACACAATCACAAGGATAGGTTTTAATAATGGGAGTATGTTTAGCAAAACTTCCATGAAGATAGTTACATTGAGCAACTTCCTGGAAGTGATTCTCAAACAACTTTAAAAATTTCTGCCATAGTAATTTGACTCTTCTGGTGTCAATTTTGGTAATTTACAGTATAATAAATACGTATCTATTTTGCCCATATTTTCAATTTTTAAAAATATAACCACCTTCATTTCTGGTACTAGACCTTTTTAAAAAAATTCTGAGGTGGCTAATATATTAGATTTGGCTTTATATACTTAATTACAAATGTTTTCTCTGTATGTGTATGTGTGCACAATTAATTTTTGCACCTTTATAGCTTGAAATGGATTTCCATGAACATGAGCTAAATTCATAATCTAGTGTTTTGAGGATATCAAGATTTGACTTATAATAACTAAACTTTTGGCCACCAACTCTGAGACAATTAGGTTGGAAACTGAGAATCAGGTACATGCAAATTATCATTTATAATTATAATATAGTGAGTCATTATATAAATATATGTCATTATTGAAGAATGACTATAACCTTAAAAGAGAGAAAAATCAGTAGATTTCTAATACTATACTTACTGAAGGAAAATAGGATATTGTGAAACATATCTCTGTAAAATAAATGTGTTTAATTCAAATTCTCAAACTTTGAGATCTTACCAGCTATGGTGGATCCTGCCTATAATCCCAGCACTCTGGGAGGCTGAGGCAGGAGGATCACTTAAGGCCAGGAGTTCGAAACCAGCCTGGACAACAAAGCGAGACCCATCTTTACAAAAAGATAAAAAAAGTAGGCAGACATGGTGGCATGAACCTCCCTAGCTACTTGGGAGGCTGAGACAGGAGGATCTCCTGAGCCCAAAAGTTTGAAGGTGTAGTAAGCTATGATTGCATCACTGCACTCTAGCCTGGACAACAGAGCAAGACCCTAACTCTAAAAAAAAATAATAATAATAATTGAGATCTCAAAGCTTCTAAATCTTATTTTTGAAACACTTTTGCTAAATTCCATTACCCTGATTTAGATCAGCTTTGATAAAAGACCTTTCTTATTAACTCTAAAGAAATAAGATAGGCCGGGCATGGTGGCTCACACCTGTAATTCTAGCACTCTGGGAGGCCAAGGCTGGAGGATCACTCAAGGTCAGGAGTTCAAAACCAGCCTGAGCAAGAGCAAGACTCCATCTCTACTAAAATAGAAAGAAATTAATTGGCTAACTAAAAATATATAGAAAAAATTAGCTGGGCATGGTGGTGCATGCCTGTAGTCCCAGCTACTCAGGAGGCAGAGGCAGGAGGATCACTGGAGCCCAGGAGTTGGAGGTTGCTGTGAGCTAGGCTGATGCCACGGCACTCTAGCCCGGGCAACAGAGACTCTGTCTCAAAAAAAAAAAGAAAAGAAAAAAGAAAAGGAAAGAAAGAAGATAACATAATATAGAACGTCATTAAACTATATTCATAAAAATAATTTCAAATGTCAAAGGTTTTAGACATTTTACTCTTCTAACCTAGAAAGCAGCATATATTCAACCCATATGGATAAATATATTTTATTGGCCAAATGCACCGAGGCAGACTATAGACATAGTAGCTAGAAATAAAGTAATGACAACAAATATCAAACTTGATGCCCCCAAATTCTTTTGTTTTGTGATAAATATTTCCTTTTTACAAAGGAATTAATAATCTCAAGTCAAGAAGAGTAAACACTTACAAAAATAACCGTAATTTACCTAAGAAATCTGTAACCTTCCTAGAATACTTAATCTTTCTTTCCCAAAGAAAAATAAACTTTTTTCTTCCTAGCAAAAGCTGTGGGATAGACTAACATCCCAGATATTGTCACTGGAATTGCTGGTGCCAAAATGTGTGAGACATCAGAGCCAGTAACGGAGACTGCCAATTCACTGTAGAAAGGTCAGAAAATCCTCTGACTCTCACACTGTCTTCCTGTCCAATCCTGAGGTTAGGTAGGGATGTGTGTGTGTGTGTCGCTTGCACAGTGATGAACTGTAACCGTAAATGAAGCCGAGGAAAGACATCGATTATGACAACATGACAATTTTATCAGGCTCTTATCAAAGAGTATCAGGCACACAGTAGGTATTCACGTCTTGACTGTTTAGGGGTAAAGTACTGGATGGCGAAGCAGCCCTTAGTTTTAAAAGATGAAACAACAGCAGAGCACTTAGCACAGCATACTGAGAAGTGGCCGAGGCACGGAGAGAAGGGGAATGGGACGAGTGTCATCCTTTGTAAATTCCCGCGCGGCGCAGATTCCGCGCGGACACGCCCCGGAAAGAAGGGCGGTGAGCACGCGCCGGGGAGGAGGCGCCAGCTGTGCGTGCGTGCGTGCGTGCGTGCGTGCGTGCGTGCGCATGCGACGCCACGTACGAGTTCGGCGGGCCTTAATAGAAAATGAGGCTTCCTGGAGCTGCCGCGTGCCAGGCCCTGGTCTAGACGTAACTCGCACAGCCCTCCGAGATGCGTGGTGTCGTCGACCCCGTTTTAAAGGACACGCATGCACAGAGAGGTTAAGTGACTGCCCACGGTCACACGCTCGGTGAGTGCAGAGCGGGAGTGCAGTTGCTGACACACCTCTGGTTAGCCAGCTGCCGCTGTCACTTCAGCCCGGCCCCTGGCCAGAACGGCTGGGCGCCAGGGCGCAGAGACCGGGAGGAGCAGCGGAGAAAGGAAAGGGGCCTGGAGGCTGGAAGGCACCATTTGTCAGGACTGTGTATGTAAGCGAGTACTTTATTGTTACGCCTCTGCCCTCCAAAATGTTTTGGGAAAACATTTAAAGCATAAAATCAAGAAACGACAGATTTTCTAAAGGAGGAGTTAAAGTTGTCCAAAGGTAGTTAAAGTTTGGCAGTCACCCACGTTGCTGCTGTGTTGGGCCCAATCTCATTGATTTGGGCTGTCTTAATCATACAAACTCCCAAATAATAATAGCAACAGCAATAATAACAACTATTACTATACTCTATGGGGCAATTGCATTTTGACGCAGGCATGTGCTAAGTGCTTTATATGAATTTTTTTCGTGTAATCCTCAAAACAAGTCTGTGTTGCAGGCACAATTATTGTCATTTTCCAGATGAGGAAACCGAGGTTCGGTATAAGAATATATTATCATAACTATTATACATAAGCTCCCCGAGTGGCAGAGCGTAGAAGTAGCAGAATGGAACTCTAACCTAGATCTACCTCAATCCAGTATTCATTATACTATAAAATGGAGATATACACAAGAGCAAAATGTTACAGGCTTTGCAAAAATCTTTTGCTTATGTCCTGCTTAATTCTGATCATACCCAGAAATGATTATATAACTACACATTAAAAGCCTGCACTGACCTGGTATTGTACCTCTGTGATCACGGCCCTGCACAGCACAGCACAGCACATCTTGCCTGTCAGCCAAATCTCCGTAAAATTAACAAGCGTGATTTAAAAGTCAGAGTCAGAGCAGGCGAGAGAGTGGGTGGTAAGTTTTAAGAATGGTTTTCAGGTGCTCACCACATGAGCTAAGCGCAAAAAAGACAAATGGTCAGGTTGATGCGTTGTGTGGTCTGTGAAAAATGAGGTCAGAAATATGACACTGTAGTGGTACATTTCAAAAAAGAGACATATGATATTCACATAATTCCTAAAAGGTGAAATTAAATAGGTCTGTCTAAGAGCCACTATCTGTGCCAAGCACGATTATATGAAATTGAAATCACTGCTTTATAATATTGCTATAAAATTGCTGGGCTAAAAAACGTACTATAGGCCCACAGTGTTTGGAAGCAGTCATCTGAAACATATTGTTGTAGGCTCAGATGTGGTGGAAGAGTTTAATTTGGTCTTCTGAATGGTTTGGGAAGGTATATAGGGTATTACAAAATGGAATAAAGATCATGCTGACATAGTCCAATAGTAAGCATAATTGGGCAAAAGAAATGGCAAGAAATAGATTGCATATATAAGTGGCAAAACAGCTTTATTGTCCAAGGTGGTCCTTTGTATGACACTAATTTTATTTTCAGTCCTGGGTTATACTTTCTTGTTAAGTGCTAATCCAACTATCAGTTTCCAAATTCTGTGGTGTGTACAAATTTACATTATAATCATAGGGTAAAGGATAACATTTAGAGATGTTATGTTAAATAAATACACAGATGGCATCATTCTTTGTATGGCAATTAGGTATAATGTGTTTACATGATGAATACTTATAACACATAGTATAAAAGTATATATAAAAGCATATACTTCCCCTATGCTTGTTTCTTATGTGCATTAAAGATAACTGAAATAAATGTCACTATTAAAAATAAAGATTATTTTTTAAAGAACTTCATTTCAGAAAGTTAGACATCATGGCAGTGTGTTTATTAAAATTTATACCAGCATTGTGGATAGTAAAGGAGATCTGAAGCTTATTCAAGTGAAGCCCAAACATAATAATTATAATTAGTAAATTCAAAACATATTATCGAGTGACTATGGCATCTTATTAT
Organism: Mirza zaza; assembly: GCA_008750895.1. NCBI lineage: Eukaryota > Metazoa > Chordata > Mammalia > Primates > Cheirogaleidae > Mirza > Mirza zaza. The sequence goes on from VSMD01130908.1 coordinate 25,110, forward strand.
TGAGTACATCCTTTCTGTTCCAGAAATCAGAGGTTTGATAAAATAATATAAGACAATTTAAATTATACCAGATTTATTGATGTATTTCTTTAAATCTCATGTCTGTTTGATAATGCACAAAGTACCCAAAGACTTAAAAGTGAAATCTTTTCAGAATTTGGACACATCAAGGCTCAGCATAATTGTTATGAAATCAGAAGTCTCAATTTCTGTGTTTCTTTCCTTCATTATCACCCATAAAAAGAGTTACGGTCACTTAAATAAATGATTATGGAATGGATACCTCTATGCAAAGGCGTGATATTTAGAAACAAAATCAAATAGAAATGAGTTAAACATCAAGAAAGTTTCCAAAGGTAGGTTACTTCTTTTCAAAGCAAGAAATGATATACTTTGGAGGGTTGTTGTAGGAGTTAAGGCAGGTAATCTATTTAAATGTGTTCTATAAATTGTCTCACTATGGTGGGCATTTAATAAATATCAGTTGAATTTAAATTTGTCTTTACAATAAGGCAGATTTTAAATACAACTCTCTTCCAATCTGCACCCTATTCCAACCTATTCATTTCTGTGTATCTTTGCAAAGGTGACTTTGTTGAAAATTAAAAGTAATCACAACTGAGAAGAATGTAAAGAATGGGTTAGATTTCTTGTTTTGAGTTTACACATGGTTTATTTCATCTGCAATAAGCTTCTAGAATGAAATACAGCCATGAAAGTTACCTTAAATAGGTATAGATCTTTAAAAGCTATAGATCTGGGCGGGGCATGGTGGCTCACGCCTGTAATCCTAGCACTCTGGGAGGCGGAGGCGGGAGGATCGCTTGAGGCCAGGAGTTCAAGACCAGCCTGAGCAAGAGCAAGACCCTGTCTCTACTAAAAATAGAAACTAGCTGGACAACTAAAAATATATAGAAAAAAAATAAGCTGGGCATGATGGTGCATGCCTGTAGTCCCAGCTACTTGGGAGGCTGAGGCAGAAGGATTGCTTGAGTCCAGGAGTTTGAGGTTGCTGTGAGCTAGGCTGATGCCACAGCCCTCTAGCAAGACTCTGTCTCCAAAAAAAATAAAAATGAAAAAAATAATAAAAAATAAAATAAAAGCTGTAGATCTGGGTGTAAATTTCTGCTCTATTTAAACTATTATACTTGTATGAAATAGATAAATTTTGTATCTTCCCCCCAGACTTGGTTTTCTATTCTATAAAATAAATTCAATAAAACCTTATAGGACTAGTGGTATAATGCATATAAATGAAATTACATACTATATGTAAATCATCTAATATAGTACTTTACACATAGAAAGTACTTAGGAATATTCAGTGTCCCAAATGGAAATGATTATATTTTGTTCAAACCCAGTCCGCCTCCTGTGTTCTCTAGCTTGGTGAGCAGCCTCTTCAGCAGAAACCTGGGAGTCATATGCAATTTTCCCTTTTCTTTCAATCGAACTCATCCAACTGGTGAAGAAATATTACTGATTTTCCCTTTTAATCTCTGTCAAATGCGTCCCTGCCTCTTCTCTGGCCCCACTGCTACTGCCTTGACATCACGCCCTCCGACTGCCTGCTGGGACCCAAGGAGGTCACTTCTGCGATGGTCTCTCTGCCGTCCTCACGGTCTCCCTGCTCGTTCTTCACACCGCTGCTGCTGGAGAGGCCTCTCCAGGGTTGAATGCGACCATGTGTGAAAGTCCCCACAAGCCCCTCATTTCTGGAGGTGAAGGTCAGTCTCCCGAGTTCTAGACATTACCTCTCTCTTCACCACCTCCTAGGCTCGGCGGCTGGTAATGCCCTAGCCAACGCCGACTCCCTGTCCTCCTGCCGTGTGCTCATCCTGCTGCTCCTCCATGCCTCTGCTCAGGCCATCGTGTCTGTCTGGAATGTCCTCTGTCCCCACTTCCACTCCACCTGAACGCTCGTCTGGCTGGCAAACAACCATGCATTTTCAAGACTCAAAAAATATTTATGACATCGGGATAGACATACAAAAATATGAGATAGAATTGAAAGTCTAGAAATAAACCCTTACATGTAAGCTAAAATAATTTTCTACAAGGGTGCTGACACAATTAAATGGGAGAAAGAATAGTCTTTTCAACAAATAGTGCTGGACAACTATATGTTTATGTATATGAATGTCCATGTACAGAAAATGAAATTGGCCCCCTACCTACATGATATACAAAAATGAACTGAAAGTTACTATAGATACAAATGAAAGAGCTGAAATTATACAACCCTTAGAAGAAAATATAAGATTAAATCTTTATTATGTTGGCTTAGGCAATGGTTTTTTAAAATGTAACACTAAAACCATAAGTGACAAGAAAAAAAGTAAATGTAAATCATACGAATTAAAAAACTTGGTGCTTCAAAGAAAATCATTAAAAAAGTGAAAAGAACTCAGAGATTGGGAGAAAACATTTGCAACTCGTCCATCTATTAATAATAAGAAACTTCAGAATACGGTCATGTGCCACATGCCATTTTGGTCAATGAGGGACCACAAATACAATAGTGGTCTTGTAAGATTGAAATACCATATTTTTACTGCGCCTTTTCTATGTGTAGATATGTTTAGATACACAAATACTTACTACTGTGGTACATTTGGCTACAGTATTCATTACAGTAAAATGCTGTACAGGTCTGTAGCCTAGGAGCAATAGGCTATAATACATAGGCTAGGCATGTAGTAGCTTCATCATCTGGGCTTGTGAAAGTACACTCCATGATGTCCACACAATGACAAAATTGCCCAGTGATTCATTTCTCAGACTGTATCCCTGTCATTAAGCAGTGCATGACTATATATACACAAAACTCTTACAACTCAATAATAAAAAGACAACTCAATTGAACAGTGAGCAAAGGATTTCTCCAAAGATCATGTACCAATGGTCAATAAATACACAAAGAGATGCTTGACATCATTAATCATTAGGGAAATGCAAATCAAATTCAAAATGAAATATAACTTCACACCCACCAAGATGGCTAAAACAAAATTTGGAGTGTTTAGAGATTGCTGGTGGTGTAGCCACTTTGGCAGTTTTTCAAATGTTAAACATAGGGTTACCATATGACCCAGTAATTCCCTCATAGATGTATATTCAAGGAAAATGAAAACGTGTTTATACAAAAACTTGTACATGAATGTTTATAGAAACCTTGTTCCTAGTAGCAAAAAAGTGGAAACAATCCAAATGTTCATCAACTAATTAAGGGATGACGAAAATGCAGATTATTCACACAATAGAATCTATCGGCAATAAAAACACATAGAGTATTGATACAACATGAGTGAGTCTTGAAAATATCATGTTAAGGTACAGGAGCCAGTCACAGGGCCATATATTATAGGACTCCATTCATATAAGATGTTCAGAACAAGCAACTCCACAGAGAGAAAGTAGATCAGTCATTTCTAGGAAGGGGAGGGATTGGAAATGGGGCATGGCCACTAATGATTACAGGGTTTCTTTTAGAGTGATGAAAATATTCTAAACTAAGATAGTGGCGACGGTTGCACAACACTGTGACTATACTAAAATCCATGAAATGGTGTACTTTAAAAGTGTAAATTTAATGCATTGTATTTCAACAAATGTTTTTAATAAAAAAGTAAGCTTTAGAAATTATTTATTAAATTTTTTACTAAAAAATAATTCTATTTTTTTCTATTTACTTGAGTACTCACCTACAGTCACCTCCTCAAGGAAGCCTCTCTTACCTCCCGCCAGCCCCCATGTCTTAATGATAACTTCTTTTGTTGTGTGCTCCCACTGTGTCTGGCGGGATTTGTGTTGCTTCCTTTGGAATGACACATGGCAGCTATTTACACACCATAATCTGTCTGTTGGACTTTAACCTCTTCGAAGGCAGGGCTGGTGTGTTATGGATTTTTGTAATCCTATTGCCGAGCACAGTGCCTCACACCTAGTGCGGGAAACTTAATAAGTGTTTGCTAAATAAATGGAAATATTAAAACTTAACTTACATGCCGCCTTTTCCCATCCATTTAACTGTTAGTCAACCCTTTCCCATTATGTCCTTGGATATACTTGATCATTCATTTGGGCCTTCATTACTTTAAATGACTGTGTTTTTCATATTCTTTTTACTATATGCAATGAGTATTTATTGATTTGCCTTTAGGGAATATTTTCAGACGTGGTGCATACATGAGAGAGTGTAATGAATTTTCAAAGAGCATTGACTTTGGAATAGAGGCCCTGTATTTGAGAGCTAGTCTGCCACTTTCAGTTTCTAGGACTTTGGGTAAATACCAACACACACACACACACACACACACACACACACACACACACTTGCCAAACAGACTGGTCATTTAGATTAGTTTTTCTGTTACAAGGTAGGAAATATACTTTTGAAGTTCTATATGATACATCAAAGTTTTAACATGTTTTCATTATACTAGTTAATTTATAACCTGCATAAATAATATTATCTGCACCAATATCTATTCAGTTTTCTTTCCTTTTTGGATTCACTTGGGGAAGCTGAGAATTTTGGTTCCACAGTTAAATCACTTTCATATTACAAAGAATAGTGCAATGAGTGGAGTGAACACTGTATAGCAATATGTCATATTGTAGGCAGCCTTTGATCAGAGAGATGCGCTGAATTTCCCTTTAAATACAAATGATGCTGCTAGAAATTTTCCTGTGAATTAATGCTACCAAATAGCTAATCAGTTCTTAAACAACATCAAAACCTATACCATATGTACAGATGCACAAATGGGGTACCTGAAGAGAGTTAACAATAAAGGAGTGTCGTGGCCCAATTACAGGATGGGGGATGACACACAGAACATATACATAAGATGCAGACATACAGAATTGGCTGCAGTCCCAGAAGAAAAAAGGACACAGAGACAAGAGATGGTTTCAGACTGCAGCACCGAAAATGTGCTCGTCATTTATTTATATACAGTTTAATTGTGCAAGCGTCCCACAGCTATTTTCTCATGCCAGCTACTTTCCCAGCTACTTTTTGGTACGTGACTTCCCATGGCCAACAACACCTGCTTTTCCAGTCAAAGCAAAAACCATGGCCTTCTACAAGAGGTCTCTTTTGATGTTTGACACTGTTTTCAGATAACGAACAATCTCGGCTCAAGTGCGAGACCAGGAGTCCTTGACCGCCTTGCAGCGCCTAGCACCTCGTGCTGGTTACCAGGCAACCTTGGCTTGCATGCGAGGCCACAGGTCCTTGGCCATTTGCCTGGAGAAACAATCTCTTCAGCCGGTCAACAAGCCATGTCCTGCTAATTGTGGGAATAAGCAATGGGCTCCCGTTCTGCTGACTTGGGGTCTCAGCCAATCTGACCCTGGGATGGCTCGCTTCAGCTCCCTTTAAAGGAGCCATTTCTAAAGGTGTGGGCAGACATAAGAGAATCCTCAAATACGGGTAGCTACCCTGGGGCTAGCAAGAGTGGGAGACTCTCTCCCTGGAGGGGTTAAGGAAGGAGCTAGAAGCTGTCATTAGAACTCTGAGAGAGTTGGGGCTGCCTGATAGGAACATTCAACAGAAGGATAAAGAAAATTTAACTACAATGACCCATAAGGAAGGGAGAGGAAGGAATAAACACCCACCTCACTCTCTGCTCTCACCCACCCGCTCTCTGCTCTCTTGCTGGCAACTTCCCTTGGCTGAAATGAACTGGAGGCCTGAAGTCAGGGCAATCTGTTGAGGCGGTCCATGAAGGTCAGCCTTTCAGCAAACAGAGAAGAATGGAGAAGAAGGGACAGAAAATGTAGGAGAACAAACTGCAGAGCACAACATCCCATTATTCATAACATAAATCGCAAACTTTCATCAGTTAAATAACAGATCCACAAAGCCTCTTTTGATTCATTGCAAAAAAAAAAAAAAAAAAAAACAGCATGCAAGTAACATAAAAACCTCAACCAATAGTAGCTTAAGCATTGAGGACATTTAATTATTTTACATTTGAAGAATTCTAAGTGTCAGCAGTCCAGGGATGATCCCGCAGCTCAGTGGCATCATCATCTCCACTTTCTTCTCTGCAGCCCTCACTGTGTTGGTTCTTCTACTTGTGGCTTATCACTGCCAGGTTATAATGTGTCCACAATAGCCCCAGGTCACACAAACGTGGTTATAGGAAGTTAGGCATAAAAACGCAAAGATTTTTCTCCTCGAGAAGATTTTCCCTCTTATGCATGAAGCAAAATCCTGACCAGAAGCCTCAGAAAGTCCTATCCTTATATCTTATTGGTCAGAACCAGGTCACACGTGCACCCCTACCACAAGAGGATCTGGGAAAGCAAGCATATGAATTGGAGCTTTGTGATTGGCTGAGCTCAACCATGCATAATCCCTGGGGGTTGGGCACATCGCTACCTGAATCCAATCAGGGAAAAGGTAGGGGGAGGGGCTCTTAGTCAATGAAGACTGTCTGCAGACTTATCTTGGAATCTGATAACACTTGCTTTAAAAATTGAGATGACCATCTTCTAAGTCTAATCTATATGTCTAGTTTTCGCTCAAATATCTCCTTCCTTTTTAATGCATTCCATCACTTTTTGTATCTCAATATGATCACACCAGTTACTGTTCTCAGAACACACCACACTTTTCCTTAGCTCCACGCTACTCCTCATTCCTTTGTTCTCCCACTTCTCAGATCTGATAAGTTCCTGTTGATCCTCCAACCCTCTCATGTGGTTGCCTCTGCTGTGAAGACTTTCTCTACCCTCAGCAAAGCCACCCTTTCCCTGCTCCTGTAGTTCTTCACACCCATCTCCATCATTTACCATGTTAGCATGTGGTAAACTTTATCTTTGTGTCTGTCTCTCAATTAGAATATGACTTTCTAAAGGATAAAATTTGAGGCTTTTTTTGTTTTGTTTCCCCCTCTAGTACTTTGAACACTAATACTCCCAATTCTTCACCCCTGCCTATACTCACGTCCTTTGGCATACGTAATGTTGCAGGGTCCTTCTCCTCCTGCCAGACTCCTTGACTCTGGGTCTGAGGAGTTGTTTCATCCATCACATGTGCTGTGTGTGAGCAAAGGCTATTGCCCTGGGGCTACCCTCTGTACTTTGGCATTGCCATGACAAAAACATGATGGAGTGGAAGCTACACACCAGGACAGCCTGGATCAGGTGACAGCCAATCTGCAGGTGCATGAGTAAACCTCGTCAAGATCAGAAGAGCTTTCTAGTTACTACCTCCAAATGTACGAGCAATCAGTATGTAATATCGTATGTGGCTGAGGTTTTGTGATGCTGAGATTGGTTATGCAGAACAGAAGTCACAGTGTCACTAGAAGAACTGAACTTAAAACAATCTCTAGACTATGGAGCTCGGAGGAGCAAGATGGCAGATGAGAAACACCACCAGACACAGTGACTCTGCAGAAAAGGCAGATTCTAGGAGAAATTACAAGAAAAAAGCAAGCAGACGAGCATACATCGGAGGAGGGGTACCTGAGCCCATGGGAGACTCCATGGGAGGAGGTTGTGGAGGATAACTGGAGACAGAGACCTCCCGAGCAGCCTGGAGACCAGCGGGAAGGGCAGGTGAAGCAGTTAACTCTCCCCTCACCTGCATCTCGGACTGCTGGTGGGCACCCCAGCAGGTGGAGAGACCTGTGGACACCAGCCCAGAGACAGCCACCGCCAGTGAGCAGAAAGCCTGTAGTGGACGTGGCACCAGGCTCCCAACTCCTGCAGGGCACCTCCGCGTGCACAGACCCCAGCCTCTCAGCAGGCACCATATTGCCTCCTTCTCCCCTCCCCCAACCCTATCCGCGGCTGCCCAGAGAGACAATATAGCCACCAGCTGGAGGCACCTCAGGGAACAGGACCTTCCCTTTTGGGGCCCTTCAGCTGACTGAGGGGAACTCAGACGGTGAGCTCCCTACCAACCAGCCCTCCCAGGTGCTGCTGGCACAGGGATCCCAGAAGAACGTGGCAGACCCTGAGGCTGAGAGACATAGACCCAGCTTGGGCTCCCCGTGGGTGAATTAGGACTGGCACTCCTCTCCCTGGTGGGGATAGGGATTGAACTCCAGGGCCCAGAGGTCAGACCGTCAGACCAGATCCCATGCACCGAGGTCTCGCATTCCCCGGGACACAGAAGGGAACAGCCTACTGAGGTGTATGTGCCTTCAGGGGCAGATCAGCGTCCTAGAGGGCACCTCTCCTCCCAAAGGGGGGCCGAGCACCCAGCCCAAGCAACGATCTTGCGCAAGGAACCTCCCGGCCAGCATCACAGCCAGGGGAGACCTGGTGGCGTGAGGTCTGGCCTGCTGGCCGAGGCCCAGGAGTAGACGCAGAGTTGGGAGGGTGGAAAGGAGCGAGGCCTGATCCAGACTGCAGGTCTCAGATGGCTCCACCCCACCATACACAGACTTTCTGACTCAGTGGGGCCATTGAAGCCCCTCCCTGAAAGCTTTTCCGGAAACAGAGAACAGAACTTTGACCCCTGCTAATAGCATTGGTGGTGCTTGAGGGCAGGCTTACATAACCCAGCTCCACCCAGACTCCCTCCCAGACCAGCCCTCGCTGAGGGGTAGAAAAGGACACACCTGGAAGTCCCAGGGCCCCACCGACCACCTGAGGCACTAAAGTGCCTCTCCAGATGAATAAGAATGGGATACAAGACCCAAAAACAACAGTATAGCCTGTTCCTCCCAGCAAGCACCACCTACTGACAGGGACAACATTCTGCACACCCTTTTCACGGCACCTACTGACTCATCATACAGGGTGTGGTCGAATCTCATCCACAAACACCACCTACCGCCTCAGAGACTAAACAGGGTGTGTCAACATCCAAACAAAAACTTAAAGGCAAGGAGCAACACTGATCCAGATGGGAAGAAATCAGCAAAGGAACTCCAGAAATATGAAGAACCAAATGAAAAACACACCTCCAAAGAGGAGCACCAGCCCCTTAGAAATGGACACCAACCAAAATCAGGCAACCAAAATGAAAGAAGAGGAATTTCGAATGTGGATCATAAGAAAATTCAATGACCTGCAAGAACAACTGGATAACCAACACAAAGAAAATACAAAAAGACTCCACGACCTGGAACAAAAATTCACTAAAGAAATTGAGACAGTGAAGAAAAGTTTAACCGACTCCTGGAAATGAAGAATCAATTCAGGGAACTACAAAACACAGTGGAAAGCCTCAAGAACAGGGTAGATCAAACAGAAGAAAGAATCTCAGAGACTGAAGATACCACCCTCCAACTAAATAAAACAGTCACAGGGCTAGAGCAGAGAAACAAGAGAAAAGAGCAAAGCCCACAAGAGATGTGGGATTATGTGAGGAAACCTAATGTGAGGGTCATAGGGTTACCAGAAGGGGAAGAAGACAACACTCAAGGGTTGGACAAGCTATTTGAAGATACAATAGAGGAAAATTTCCCAGGCCTTGCTCAAAATCTCGATATACAAGTTCAAGAAGCTCAGAGGACCCCTGGGATATTCAATGCAAACAGGAAGATGTCACGACATGCAGTCATCAGACTGACCAAAATATCAACTAAAGAGGCCCTTCTAAGAGCTGTAAGACGAAAGAAGCAAGTAACATACAAGGGAAAGCCAATTTGAATAACACCATACTTCTCTACTGAGACTTTACAAGCAAGGAGAGACTGGGGCTCCATTCTCACTCTTCTGAAACAAAACAATGCCCAGTCTAGAATCGTATTCCCTGCAAAACTAAGTTTGTATATGAAGGAGAAATCAAGACATTCTCAGATAAGCAAAGACTAAGGGAATTCACCAAGACAAGACCAGCCCTTCAAGAGGTACTCAAAACAGTGTTACCCATGGATCAGCACAATAAATACTCACGAATGTAAATCTACTGAAAGCTAAAGATCAAAGCCCAGATACCACAATGGCTCAAGAGAGAAAACAAAGCAACAAAGTTCAACCAAACATAGTGAATACAAATCTGCCCTATCTATCAGTTATCTTAATAAATGTGAATGGCTTGAACTCCCCACTCAAGAAACATACGCTGGCCAAATGGATAAAAAACCACAAGCCAAATATCTTCTGCCTTCAGGAAACACATCTAATCTGCAAGGATGCAGTTAGACTAAAGGTAACAGGGTGGAGAACAATATTTCAAGCAAACGGAAGCCAAAAGAAAGCTGGCATGGCAGTGCTGATTACAGATAACTTAGCTTTTAAATCAACAAAAGTAATAAAAGACAAAGAAGGTCACTATATAATGGTTAAGGGTATAGTTCAACAAGAAGATGTAACAATTCAAAATATATATACACCCAACCTTGGTGTACCCAGATTCATAAATGAAACTCTACTTGATCTAAACAAATGATAAACAACAACACCATATTAGTCGCAGACTTTAACACCCCACTGACAGCATAGGACAGATCCCCCAAACAGAAAATCAACAAAGAAATAATGGACTTAAACAGAATGCTAGAACAAATGGGTCTGACTGACATTTACAGGACATTCTACCCCCAAACTACTGAATATATGATCTTCTAATCAGCTCATGGGTCATTCTCTAAGATTGACCTCATCCTAGGACACAAAGCACGTCTCAAACAATTAAAAAAATCCAGAAATTATACCATGTATCTTTTCAGACCACAATGGAATAAATGTAGAAATCAATCCTAACATGAGTTCTCATTTCTACACAAAGTCATGGAAAGTAAACAACCTTCTGCTGAACGATCACTTCATAAATGAGGAAATCAAGGTGGAAATCAAAAGATTCTTTGAACTAAATGACAAAGGTGACACAAGTTACCAAAACCTGTGGGACACAGCTAAAGCAGTCCTGAGAGGAAAGTTTATTTCCATAAATGCCTATATCCAAAAGTCGAAAAGATCACAAATAGACAACCTAATGAATCGTCTCAAAGAGCTGGAAAAAGAAGAATAGACCAACCCCAAACCCAGCAGAAGAAGTGAAATTATTAAGATCAAATCAGAACTAAAAGAAATTGACAACAGGGAAACTATATGGAAGATAAACAAAACAAAAAGTTGGTTTTTGAAAAAATAAACAAATAGACACACCATTGGCTAGACTAACAAAAATCAGAAAAGAAAAATCTCTAATAAGCTCCATCAGGAATAATAAAGGAGAAATTACAACTGATGCCATGGAGATACAAGATATAATTTATGAATACTACAAAAACCTCTATGCACACAAACTGGAAAATGTGAAGGAAATGGACAATTTCTTAGAAACACACTGCCTACCTAGGCCCAACCAGGAAGAAATAGAACTCCGAAACAGACCAATATCAAGTGCTGAAATTGAAACAGCAATAAAAAACCTTCCTAAAAAGAAAAGTCCTGGACCAGATGGTTTCAGACTCGAATTTCACCACACCTACAAAGAAGAACTGGTGCCTATCCTGCAGAAATTATTCCACAACATTGAGAAGGATGGAAACTTCCCCAACACATTTTATGAAGCGAACATAATCCTGATACCAAAACCAGGAAAGGATACAACAAAAAAGAAAACTACAGTTCAATATCCCTTATAAATATAGATGCAAAAATTCTCAACAAAATCCTAGCCAATTGAATCCAGGTGCTTCTCAAGAAAATAATCCATCACAACCAAGTGGGCTTCATCCCAGGGATGCAGGGATGGTTCAACATACACAAATCTATAAATGCAATTCACCACATAAACAGAAGCAAAAATAAAGACATTATGATCCTCTCAATAGACACAGAAAAAGCATTTAACAAAATTCAACACCCTTTTATGATGAGAACGCTCAACAAAATAGGAATAGACGGGGCTTACCTAAAAATGGTACAAGCCATATATGACAAACTCAGAGCCAATATCATACTGAATGGGGAAAAATTGAAAGCATTCCCAATTAGAAGTGGAACAAGACAAGGTTGTCCACTATCTCCACTTTTATTCGGCATAGTGCTGGAAGTCCTCGCTACAGCAATCAGACAATAGAGTGGAATTAAGGGCATCCAAATGGGAGCAGAAGAGATCAAACTCTCACTCTTTGCTGATGACATGATATTATACCTAGAAAACCCCAAGGATTCAACCAAGAGACTCCTTGAATTAATAAATGAATTCAGTAAAGTCTCAGAATACAAAATCAATACACAGAAATCAGAGGCATTCATAAACACCAACAACAGTAAAAGTGAGAACCAAATCAAAGACTCAATTTCTTCAAAATAACAACAAAGAAAATAAAGTACCTTGGAATATATTTAACTAAGGAGGTAAAAGACCTCTACAGGGAGAACTATGAAACACTGAAGAAGGAAATAGCAGAGGAAGTAAACAGGTGGAAGAATATACCATGCTCATGGGTGAGCAGAATCAACATTGTTAAAATGTCTATACTACCCAAAGTGACCTACAGAGTCAATGCAATCCTTATTAAAATACCATCATCATTTTTCACAGATACAGAAAAACTAATTTTACACTTCGTGTGGAACCAGAGAATACCCCGTATAGCAAAATCAATCCTAGGCAATAAAAACAAAATATTAGGTATCAATTTACTAGACTTCAAACTATACTACAAGGCTATAGTCATTAAAATAGCTTTTCTCTGGCACAGGAACAGGGCCATTGACCAGTGGAACAGATCAGAGAACCCAGATATAAAACCATCCTCATATAGCCAACTAATCTTTGACAAAGCAGACAAAAACAAACACTGGGTGAAAGAATCTTCATTCAATAAATGGTGCTGGGAAAAACTGGATAGCCACATATAGAAGACTGAAACAGGACCCACACCTTTCACCTCTAACAAAAATCAACTCACGCTGGGTAGCAGACTTGAACCTTAGGTGTGAAACTATTAGAATCCTAGAGGAAAACATTGGAATACTCTTTTAGACATTCGCCTAGGCAAAGAATTTATGAAGAAGACCCCAAAGGCAATCACAGCAGCAACAAAAATAAATAAATGGGACCTGATCAAATTAAAAAGGTTCTGCACAGGCAAAGAAACTGTCAAGAGAGCAAACAGGCCGGGTGCGGTGGCTCACGCCTGTAATCCTAGCTCTCTGGGAGGCCGAGGTGGGCGGATCGTTTGAGCTCAGGAGTTCGAGACCAGCCTGAGCAAGAGCGAGACCCCATCTCTACTATAAATAGAAAGAAATTAATTGGCCAACTAATATATATAGAAAAAATTAGCCGGGCATGGTGGCGCATGCCTGTAGTCCCAGCTACTTGGGAGGCTGAGGCAGGAGGATTGCTTGAGCCCAGGAGTTTGAGGTT
>VSMD01130914.1:0-10276 GCA_008750895.1 Mirza zaza
AAAAAAAAAAAAATGCGTTTTAAAAATCTGTGTGTAATTGAAAGAAAAAAAAAAAACTAACGCAGGAACCAGAATTTTCTGCAACAAGCAGCATTACTAAGGAAAAACCAGCCAAGAGAGCCTGCCTGAACTGGTTATGGCGTGCTAACCAGGTAAACTCATTAGACGGAGCCATCTCCTTCCTCAGGGAGAACATTGACATTTCAGCTTTGGCTTCTTGAGATTTCGCTGGAGGACTCTTCGGTGGAATGCGATGACTCCTTCCTTCCTCCTCAAACTGAAATCCGGGCCATTACAATTCCAAATGGACACAGAGTCCTGCCAAGTTTATAGGAAATTGGAATGACAGTGTGGGTTCCCACCACTAGGAATAGCAGAAGCTGAATGCTCAGAAAATAAGTAACATGTCCCTTGTGATTCCCAAATATGTCTATTTTTATTTTAAAGGGTTCTGTGTTTTCATTCAGTTTTGTGAATGGAGGAATCCATATGGAATTGTCACCAACGCTTCTAAAACAAGAGCATGCAACTTCTATAGCAGTGTACTGAAAGATCCACAGAGACCCAAGGGCACGTGGGGAAGAATCGCAGACGTTCACTTTTGAAGACCTGTGAGAAATCAACAGGGTGCCTCCTGGGCACGTGGCAAAGGGCAATATCGGTTGCTAAATCCATGTACAAGAGATACTGCCTTTGACAAGGTGTAGCTCATCATTTAATAGAAGTTATAAACTAGATGATCTAAGCTGAGCAGCTCGTATTAATTTAATAAATATGAAATCTAAACATATATTTAAAGTGCAGGATTTGGGCAGTGGGGTGGGAAGAGATTCATAAGTCCCTGTGCACAAAACAGTTGTATTTTTATTGGTAATTTTTACTAAGCTTTCTTGAAAATATATATTATTAATAACTGTTAGAGATTATCTTATTTGTTTGATTATTTATGGTAGGACCCTCATCATTTCACCATCCACCTCTACCCGTATATTCCCTCTGTAACATAAGCTTCACAAAATAGGGAGCTTACCCATCTTGATTCTATGCCGCCAGAACTAGAATTGTGCCTGAGACATAGTAGGTGCTCAGTAAATGGTTTTCTCCCTTTATTCATCCAACAAATAATAATTTCCTTCTCTTTCCTTTTTTATGAAGGAAGACATTACACATAGTCATACAGGTGACTGGGGTTTTTGTGTAGTTGTTCCTGTTTGCTTTGCCTTATGCTGCACATCAATGGAGCAGTGTACAACATTATTCATTTTTTAAATATTCGCTCTGCACCAGGCACTGTTCTCAGGAGGAAAAATCCTGTGTGCATTGAACTGATACTCCAGGGGGCAGAGATGGGCAGGAAAAATACATATTTTCTGTCAAGTGGGGATAAGAATTATGAAGAAAAGTAAAGCAGGCTAAAGGGGAGGTCAGGGATGGTTTCTGGGAAGGGGCTGTGGGTGAGGAGCTCCACTTGCAGACAGATGGAGGGCGACAGTCTGGTGGCACTAGTGCACAGCCTGCTTTGTGGAGCACAGGGAGGCTGGAGCAGAGTGAGTCACGGATAGGTGTAGGAGGGACAGCGGGAGAGGCGGGGCGGGACACTGAGGGCTTGGAGGCTGGGGCAGGCTGTGGCTTTTACTCCATGTGCAGCAGGGAGGCCCCTTAAGGGTACAGAACCAAGGGGTGTCGTGACTTGGCTTAGGTTTTAAAAGGCTGCCATGTGGCAAAAAGAATGGGGCGGGCAGGTTGGCGGGAGCGAGACCCGGTAGGAGGCTTTGCAGTGATCCAGGTGAGAGGATGATACCCAGACCAGTGGAAGTGATGGGAAGTGGTCAGATGCTGGATACATTTGGAGGGCAGGGCCGATAGGATTTGCGGACCTTGCGGAAGTGGGATGTGAAAGCGGGAGCCAGGCACAGCTCTGAGGCTTTCAGACCGAGCACCTTACAGAGTCGTACCCGGGCCATTTAGTGAGATGGAGAAGACTGTGGGAGAAGCAGGCTTGGCGAGAACTCGAGTGGATTCGGGTGATGGTATGAGTTTGAGGAGCTCTACTGAACCTGCCGGGAGAGGCCAAGTAGCCATCTGCATATAGGAAGGTGAAGTCCTCGCCTGACACCTTCGCGGGCATGATGACCACTGGTCCCTGATTACCCAAGGGATGGGGCTGAACGTGGGGGTCAGTGTCGAGCTACACAGATGCTGAACCTACAGGCTCTGAGTGCTCACACTGGACCACTTCTACGTCGTTACCGGGGAAACCTACCAAGGAGCCTTGCGAGGTGAGATTCCACCCCTGAGTCACCTGCAGGGGCCTTGTTTGGTCTGTTGCCTTCATGCTAATGTTCGTTTCCTTCATCTCATACCTTCATGCTCTTTATTGATCAAAGAACCATAAAGTTACTTGTTTTTAACAAGACAGGAGACCACAACGTGGAGGTTTCACTTTAGGGTTTGAACATTTGGCTTTTTACTGCTAACGAATGAGCCTGCAGGCTCAGAAACATGAAAGAACCCTCATTTGTGTTCCCAGTGAAGATCCATCCCAGGCCTGGGAGGACCTGGCAGTAAATGATAGGTACGGGCGGAACAGGGAGGTTTTAGGTCCCTTCTTTGCAGAGGCTCAATGAACACCAGCCCGGTGGCTCTGGGATGGGTGGCAGGCCAGCATGCCCAGAGAGGCTGCCGCTCTCTGCTCTAAAGCAGGATTTAGTCCTTCCTGACCTCAGGACTCTCTGAAGCCCCAACCCCGTTATGACTGTTAACTCTACTACCCTTAGTCCCCAGGGATCCAGTATAATCAGCTGGCGAATTCCTTTTTCCTTAAACCTAAATTTGAAGCCCCCTGGGCCTTTCCCATAGCATAAATAGCATTCTATTCCTGTGCGTATTGTCTCATTCACAGGAAATAGTCTCTGAATTACATCACAGACCAGTTCTACTGTATTCCGTTGACGTTTATTATGGAACCATTGTGGGAATGACATGGTTCCTGTCTCCAGTAGCTGGTGTATCTCATCCATTATGTTCAGGATTCTATAGCTGGGGCCAGAGATAGGACAAACAGGTGAGTGGAATTCCAGGATGTCTCACCATCCTTTCAGTGTTAACGTCATAGCAAAACTTTTCTCTAAATATTTCCCTAACTTCACAGGGATGGCTATATGGCAAAGCATGATACATTTCCTTAACTATGTCACATGCTGAGATGATGAGACACTAAACAAATGTATCTTTGCAAAGTAAGTTGGGGGAGAAAAGTAGGTTAGATCAGTGTTGGAGATAAACCGCTAGTCATCTCCCCGTATCTGCCCTTTCCTCCTTCTGTGGTAATAACATAACATCCCCAATTCTAAGCTGGGCATATAGCCACTTTGCAATAAGATTACGTTTCCCAGCTTTCCTTGCAGCTAGGTTAGGCATAAGGCTGAGTTCTGGCCAATGCAAGTAGGTAGAAATGTCTAGGGGCAGCTCCTAGAAGCCCCACTTAAGGGACATCGTATATATACTCTTTGCCTCTTCTCCACGCCTTCCTCCACCTCCCTGTCTGGAATGTAGGCATCATCTTGGTTGAGGCCATGCATGATGGAACAAGAGAGAAGGAACGGCATACCATGTCCTGTCTTTAAAGCCTTTTATATGACAGAGAAATAAACTTTTGTCTTATTTATTGGAAGTTTTCTAGTCCTCAAAGCTGAACCTAATCCCGACTAATTCAACTAGCTAAATACCCCTCCAGTTAGAGGCCTTAGTGATATGCTCCATGGTGTCATTCTCAGCGGCGGCGAACAGCACACTTATTTGCTGCCCACAAGTCCTAGAGTCTTTACCCCAGGATACTGCAAAACATTGTCAAGATCATTCTTTAAAAAACCTAATGCAGTGAGCATCACTTAATACCTGAATATCAGAAAGTGAAAATGGTGGTTTCATGTCTAATGTGACTTGAGTTCACATGTCCCCTCAGCTATAGGGACTTGTCCCAGCACACATTTTCCTCCATATACCATTGTCCCCCGCTTCTGTGTTTCTATCACTTGGACTTGAGATGTAGATGAATAAAGCCAACAAAGTTTCTAAAGGCAGACGAGAGAAGTGCCTACCACTCCTTGAGGCCGATTTTTATTACAGTACTAACACATGCAAAATATTCAAAACAGTATAAAACTATGCACAGTAAAATGTACCCCATGCCCCAGGCCCTCTGCCTAAAAGTCACTATGTCAAAAGCTTTCAGGTTATCCTTCTAGAAATTTTCCATGTGTGTAGAGAACCCCTCTTTAAAAAAAAAAAACGCATATATATGGAAACATAAATGGGATTATCCTACACATACTGTAATATACTTTGCTTTTTAAATTTAATCATAATGCTAAACATCTTTCCAAAACAGCATACGCACACACACACAGACACACACACACACACAAACACTTCTGACTGCATAGAATTGCATTGCACAGTAGATGTATAATACCATAATTTAACCAGTTTCCTGTTAAGAGACATTTGTTTCCAGAATTTTGCTATCGTAAACATTGCTGCAACAGATTCCCTTACACATAGATCGGTGTACCATACACCTGTAGGAGTAATTCACAGAACTGGAGTTGCTGGGTGAAATAGTCAGTTAGGTATGTAAGTACTGTCCCTTGCATTTACACTCCCAGCAACAGGGTGAAAGCTGCTTTTCAAACTCAGATGGGAACCACAATTGGGCATTAGCTTTATCGTTTACTTAATACTTTTGTTATTTGGGTTTCTGTTCAAGGAGAGAATGACATCTGACTTTCTAAAAGGCAAGTGAGAAGCAGGAGAGTGATCTGTTTCAATATTACACTTTATTTTGCTTGAAGTGTATTATGGGCAAAAATTCATTTTAATATTGAAAAGATGCTAGTGATCATTCCTATTTAAGATATGGGCATATTAATCTCTTAAGAAATGAGGAAATTAGCTGAAGATCTTTGGGGAGGAAGGATCAGGAGTGTCACTAGGAATATAAAACTCGATCTTCTAGATCCCAGGCTCTAGAGAGGTTATTTTACCACAAAGACAAAAGAGACCTTGAATATCCTCGGATATAGATATCTTATGTAAGGGCTGGGAGAAGGTCCAAATTTAGGGCTCATTCAATATCCCATCCCTATACTTAACACTTCCCTTCTCTTCTCAGAATTTTTTAAAAACAATCTTATCCTTCTAAAAGTTCGGGATCACTAAAATCATACAAACATGCATAAGTATGTATATAAATAAGACAGTCTTAGCATATGCCTGAGTAGTAGTGGTGGTGGTGGAGGGTTTTTTTTTTTTTTAAACATTATCTCCAATACCCAGAGAGCTGCTTTGGTAAATGCATAGAACATGATGAAAATCTTTGTCTTGAATGCATCCATCTTTGTGCCCTCTTTGCATCTGCTCTGCTGATATTTTCATGCTCTCTCAAATCCTGCCTGCTGTCTGTCTATCTTAGAAGAGTTCTTGGTATCAAGGGAGAGTTAGGAGAGTTGGAGAGTGTCCTCTGCACTGGCCAAAGGGCTGCCCGGGTGCCCCAGCCCAGCCTCATTTCCGGTGGCAGGCTTGGAGAGGCTGTCTTAGAAGAAGTACGTAGCACCCTCTCCTGGGCTAAATCCAAATGTTCTCTCTTTGTCCTGAAGTCATCTAGGATAACAACAAGCATGTCCCTCTCTCTGGCAAGCTCTGCCCCATCACTGCCCCCTCCTGGCCCCTTCTAATTTTTTTTTTTTCTAACTGGCCTGTTTGCCAATCCAAAAGACTAAGTAACATCAGAGATTCTGAGTACAATAAGATTGGTTAGGGAGCAAGAGCTTATTTGAGCACTTAGTATGTGCAGTGCAGAGATGTAAATATAAAAAAAGTAATAAAAGCTTGTAGTCAATACAGACAGGGAAGGTGGAAGGCATGTGAAATACTGCCGTAAACAGTTACCAAGCGGCACAGCTGCTGAAGAGACGCTGCATACGGCAGAACTCCTAGAGCAGTGAGGTGATGTTTGTTACCCGGCAGTCTCTTTATGGAATTGCAGACGCTGGGAAAGGAGGGGCCCACAGGGTGAAGGTGAGCCTCACCCCTGGGAAGAAGTCTCTGGAAAGAGATGTGTTGGAAAGTTCTTTGATTGAACAAGTACCTTTAGGACGATCCTTCCCCTTACCACCACCTTCTACATTCTTCTCTCTCCTTCAGGAGTCATTTGTATCAGTGACATTTGTAGAAAACGAAGACCTTTTCATGGTACCTTCTCAATTCTACTCAACACTCCAGTTTCTGTTTCATCTGAACATTCAGTCTGATGTTATTTGACTCCATCTACATGATAATGACCACAGGAGTTGTTCATTTACTCTTGTAAGTCAAGGATTGTGTCTGTTTTGGTAGTTTGATTTTCAGTGCGACAATAATAAGAAATAATGATAATAGTTTCCCCTTAGGGAGTCCTTACCTGAAGCCAGACACATGATGATTTCACATTCTCTCATTTATTGCTCACAATTACCTGATGGTATAAGAACTATATCACCCCAATTTTTACAGATGAGAAAATTAAGTTTCAAAGCTATTAGTAACTTGCCCAAGTTACAGAGGCGGGATCTAAACCTGGAAGTCTAGCTCTAGAGACCTTGTTCTTGTCCACTGTGTATATTGTCCCTGTTAGCATTCATGAGTAATTAATAAATGTGCAGTAATTCAGTGACTAAGGAAATGATGTTACCAGCTATATAGTTCACTGCGTAAACATCAATGTGATTTGGGGCCTCACAGAATTGAGCTAGGAGGCAAGTATAGTGTCTGGGGAGAGCTTTGTTAATAGAAGAAGCTTTGAGAGCAGGCTGGGCTTACTCTAACAAAGCACAGAGCACCCACCTCCAGCGTCACAGCCTACTATGTTCCAGGCAGTGGGACATGTCAAAGCCTGGCCTGTTGTTGCATTTAATCCTCATGACAACCTTAACTCACAAAGGAGGCTCAGAAAGGTAAAGTAATTTGCCCAAGGTCACACAGCTAGTGGTGGGTGGAGTTGGGAGACTTGACTGCTCTCCTGGGCTCCTCTCAGGTGCCCCCAGGGAGCTTCAGATTGTCCTATAGGCCCCAAGTCCTAAAGGACACCTTCTGAATGGGGGAGGGGAAAGGGAGGGCCGGGGTCTGCCCAGACTTTATCAAAGGCGTGTGCTGGGAATGCTCTTGGTCTGGGGGCTTTGAGGAAGGGTGTCTGCTCCAGGCAAATCCACGTGGGCTTAAAAGAATCGTGTCCTGGCCCAGAAAAAGTCTGCAAACACGCTTGGAATCTGAAGCCTGTAAAATGTGTCCTGTTATTATCATCGGGAGCCAGGAGTAGATCGTACAATTTTATAGTCCCTAACTGCTGGCCACACCATAGGCGCTTAATAGATACGAAGGAACACATGAACGAATGAACGAATGAATGAATGAGCACAAGGAGAATGAATGAGCGACGCACAAGGAGAAGGCAGCCTGTGTCTGGGGCGCAGGCTACTTAGCAACCCTTTCCTCCAGATGCCTGTATAAAGGAAAGGCTCTGGTTGCTCTTATGAAAAATCTCCATAAAATGCGTTTGCAAGTGGATTTGGAGCGTGGGGCTCCGGAGGCTGCGCAGGGGGGCGGCTGGATCGCTCGCTCGGCCACCCCCAGCAGTGCGTGGCGCGTCCGTGACCCTGCCCAGGCCTCCGTATCCGGCAGGGCTGCTGTGAGAGGAGGCAGGCGAGGCACCTGGCTGCAGAGGGGGCAAATCCCGGCTCCGGCGAAGACGACGGCAGCGCCGCACCCGGCCAGCTGCGGGCGCAGCCGCCGCCGCCGCCGCCGAGGTCTGCGGAGCCCGCCGGAGCCGGCGCGCGCCTAGCGCGCTCAGTGCCAAGCTGAACTCGAGAGCGGGGGACCTGCACCCGGCCCGAGTGTCGTTTCCTCTCGCGGCTCGCTGCGCCCGGGGAGGGCCCGGGACTGCGGCGCCACAGCCCCGCGATTCCCAGGGCCCTCTCCCACCCTCACACGTAATTGTCAGATTGCTTTATGGGAGCAGCTTCCTGCCCCCTTCCGGCCCGGCTTCCCAACGTGCTCATTCCCGAGGAAGCCTCTCCCCTCCCCCTCCTCCTCCTCCTCGCCCTTAATCGCTCCTTTCCTGCCCCCCCCCCTCAGGCCTGCGCGATTTCCTAAATCACTCGGAATGGGCTCCCAGCGCCGGGTGGCCCCGGGTGGCCTTGCCACTTGTGACCCGGGGGTCAGAGATGCCTCCGTCCCCTTTGATGTCTCGCGCCCGGGGGCCCTTCCCTCGCCCAGCCCCTGCCCTGCCCCTTCCCCGTCCCTCCCCGGCTGATTTTGCTCCCTAAAGTCAGGAAGAGGTTAAGGGCCCGGGAGTCCCGCCGCCCTCCCTGCGCAGGCCTGGGCCCTGCCTCAGTTTCCCCCGCCCTTTATCCCCTTCCACACCCAAACGGGGGCAGTTTCAGAATATCCCCTTCCTCCTGAGCATTTCCCTCCCTCTCTCTCTCCAGAAGCAGACTCTTAGGAGGAAGTGATAGCTCCTAACGTTTAGCTTAATTTTCCCCATCTGAGGAATTTCTGAGGAAGCAGCCTGGGCCTTTTTATATCTTAACTGTATATATATTTTTATTACTAAAGAAATACACAATCACGGTAAAAATTTCAGACAGAATCGTTTCCAGACAGAACCACAGTTAGCAGCGTTTTATGTGTATCCTTCCAGAAATGTTCCTTGCACATGCGAGCTTACGAATGTGTCTTTTTTTTTTTTTTTTTAACACAAATGGGAGCATATTGGACGCCTTGTTCTACAACTTGCTATTTTTTATTTAGCACAGTTTGGATGTTTTCCATTTCAGTGAATCTAGATTTACTCGCTTGAAAAATTGCTACATAGTATTCTATTATGTGACTATACCAATGTATTTAGCTGGCTTCCTGTTAATGAATATTTAGTTTATTTTTGATCTATGACAAACAATGCTAAAATAATCATCCTAAATCTCTACCTATAGCCTATATTTTTGGAATAACTTCCACTTAGAGGTTTTTTTTGAAAGGGGGTGCGGTTGTTTTTTGTTTTTTGGATTAAAAGCCCTGGGAAAGATTGAGATTGCTGTGAGGTAGGCTGATGCCAAGAGAAAAAAAAAAAAGAAAAGAAAAAGCCCTGGGAAGTTAAAATTTTGAAAGACGTCAAATTTTTCCTCAAAAAGGTTATGCCGTGGCACGCCCAGGTAGTCTGAGCTATTCTGGAGGCTGAGGCGGAAAGATCGGCCCAAAAGTTCAAGGCCAGCCTGGGATACATAGCGAGAACCCATCTTTAAAACAAATAAACAAAAAGATTGTGCCAGTTTAAACTCCAGTGATAGTACATGATAGTGATGCCTGATCTCACATACCATCACTAATAAAACTACTATCCAACTTTTAAACTTTTGCTAATCCTAAAATAAATTTTATTATTTATATTTCCTTAAGAGTGGGCTTCCAAACTTATTCCCAAATAATGACTGTATTTTTTTGTGAATTTCCTGCTTATGATTTATTGACCATTTTTCTAATTTTTTTATCTATCATATATATATTTTTTTAAATTTATTTTTGACAGGGTCTTACTTTATTGCCCTACAGCTAGAGTGTAATGGCTCACCATAGCTCACTGCAACCTGGAACTCCTGGGCTGAAGCGATCCTCATGCCTCAGCCTCCCCAGTAGCTGGGACTATGGGCACCGCCATGACCCCTGGCTAATACTTCTATTTTTTTGTAGAGACAGGGTCTCACTATGTTGCTCAGGCTGGACTCGAACTCCTGGGCTCTTGTGCTCCTCCTGCCTCAGCCTCCTGAGTAGCTGGGACTACAAGCATGTGCCACTGTACCTGCCTCCCATATAATATTTGAAAATTTCTTTTAATACCAAATTTATTAATTTTTTCCCTTTTTTGCTTCTGGGACAGGCTTAGAAACCCTTCCATAAACTAAGTTTTAAACAAAATAACCTATCATTTCTTTTATATTTTTTACACTTAATCTTTAACTAAAATTTTGAGGGAAGAATAAATCACACAATAATGGTCAAATTTTATTTTATTTTCACCTGTCTAATCTGTTGTTCTCATATTATTCAGTAACTCTAATTCATCTTTTCTTGGCACGTTTAGCAATAAAATGTCTTAATGTAAGGAAACACTTATTTCATAAGGATAGCTTTCCCAATATATGAAGCTCTTTTTTTGTTTGTTTTTTGGAGACAGAGTCTCCCCCTG
>VSMD01130918.1:0-17829 GCA_008750895.1 Mirza zaza
TGACACTCTACAAGAAAGACACCTGCACTCGAATGTTTATAGCAGCACAATTCATAATCGCAAGGCTGTGGAAGCAGCCCAAGTGCCCATCAATCCAAGAATGGATTAATAAAATGTGGTATATGTATACCATGGAGTAGTATTCAGCTCTAAGAAACAATGGTGATATAGCACATCTAATATTTTCCTGGTTAGAGCTGGAACCCATACTACTAAGTGAATATCCCAAGAACGGAAAAACAAGAACCACATATACTCACCAGCAAACTGGTATTAAATGAGCAGCACCTAAGTGGACACATAGGTATTACAATAATAGTGTATTGGGCAGGGGGATGGGGGGGATGGGTAGATACATACATAATGAGTGAGAAGTGCACCGTCTGGGGGATGGTCATGCTGGAGACTCAGACTTGTGGGGGGAAGGTGGGAAATGGCATTTATTGAAACCTTAAAATCTGTATCCCCATCATATGCCGAAATAAAATTAAAAATAAATTAAAAAAAGAATAAAATCCTGTAAATTGCATCCATGGGGGTAGAAATGGAGGTCATTCTGTTAAATGAAACAAGATGGGCACAGGAAAACAAATATTACATGTTTTGACGAATATGTGGGAGCTAAGAAATGGGGGTAGAGAGCAGATTGATAGTTACCAGAAGCTGTGAAGGATGTGTGTGTGGGGAAGTGGGATCAAGAAAGGTTGTTAATGGGTACAGACAGATAGAAGTTAAGGTTTAATGTTCAATAGAAGAGTAGGATGACTATAGTTATCGTCAATGTATATTTCAAAATAGCTAGAAGAGGAGGGGATACAAGATGGACGATGAGAAAAACCGCAAGCCAGAGTGTCTCTGCAAAAATGACAGATTTTAGAAGAAAGTGAAAAAATAAACAAGCAGACAAACTAACATTGGATGAGGTTCAGAAGGAAGGGTTCCTGAGACTATAGGAGACACCATGGGAATAAGTTGCAGAGGAGAACAGGAAGGAGAAAGGCCACCTAAAAGGTTTGTAGACCAGTAACAAGGGAAGGTGGAGCAGTTAACTTTCCCCTCCCTTGCATGTTGGACTGCTGGTGGGCTCCCATGTGGTTGGAGAGACCTGATAGCATCAGCCAAGAGATGGCTGCTGCCAGTGAGCAGTGAGCCTCTTGCAGACAGACACCAGGATTCCAGCTCCCTGAGGGCACCTCCCCGCACACAGACCTGAGCTGATCGGCAGGTGCCATGTTGCTCCATTCTCCCCTTCCCTCCCCTATCTGTGGATGATGAGAGAGAGACAATTTAGCCACAACCTGGAGGCATCTCCAGGGAATGGGAACTTTACTGTTGGGGCCCTACAACAGACTGAGGAGTACTGATACTGTGAGATCCCTAACTGCCAGCCCACCCAGGTGCTGCTGGCCTAGTGACTCCAGGAGAACAGGGCAGATCCTGAGGCTGAGACACATTTATCGAGTTGGGCATCCCATGTGTGACTTAAGACTGGCACACCTCTCCCTGGTGGGATCAGGGATTGAACTCCAGGGCCCAGGGCACAGAGCTGTAGGCCAGATACCATACACGCAGGTCTCGATCACATTGCCCCAGGGCACAGAAGGGATATTTGTGAATGAGCATATTAAGGTGTGTGTGCCTTCAGGGGAAGATCAGCATGCTTGAGGGGCAAACCTCTTCCCATGGGAGGGCCGTGTACTCAGCCCAGGCTGCGATCCTGAGCAGGGAACATCCCAGCCTGCATCACAGCCAGGGGAGACCCAATGATGTGAAGTCCTGCTTGCTTACAGAGGCCCAGGAGAAGCCATGGAGTGGGGAGGGTGGAAAGGAGTGAGGCCTGCTCCAGACTGAAAGTCTCAGACAGCCCAACCCCCACAAGAAGATTTTTCAGATAAGTGGGGCCATTCTAGACCCTCCCTGACAGCTTTTCCCAGAAGCAGATAACAGACCTTTGACTCCTGCTAACAGGATTTGTGGTGCTTGAGAGCAGGCTTACCCAACCCAGCTCCAACCAAACTAACTCCTAGACCTACCCCCACTGAGGTGGAGAATAAGGACACACCTGGATTCTCAGGCCCCCACCCACCACATGAGGCATAAGATTGCCTCTCCAGAGGAATAAGAGGTGGTTAAAGGACTGAAGAACAACACTGTAGACTGTTCCAATGAGCAAGCACCACCTACTGACAGGGAGGGCATTCTGCACACTCTTTTACAGCATCTACTGACTCATCATACAAGGTGTGGTGAAATCTCACCCACAAACACCACCTACTGGCTCAGAGACCAAACAGGGCGTGTCAGTATCCAAATGAAAATCTAAAGTAAGAAGAAACAACTGATCCATACAGGAAGGAACCAGTGAAAGAACTCTGGAAGTATGAAGAATCAAATTGAAACCACACCCCAAAAAGGAACAAAAGCTCTATAGAAATGAACATTAACCAAAGTCAGAACACTAAAATGACAGAAGAAGAATTTTGAACATGGATTTCAAGAAAAACTCCATGACATGCAAGAAAAAATGGATAACCAAAACAAAGAAACCCAGGACCTGGAAGAAAAATTCCCTAAAGAAATTGAAATATTAAAGAAAAATCAAACCGAACTCCTGGAAATGAAGAATCTATTCAAGGAACTACAAAACACGGCGGAAAGCCTCAAGAACAGGGTAGATCAAACAGAAGAAACAATCTCAGAGAATGAAGATAACATCTTCCACTTAAATAAGTCAGTCACACAGATAGAGCAGAGAAAGAAGAGAAAAGAACAAAGGCTACAAGAAATGTGGGATTATGTAAAGAAACATAACGTAAGGGTTATTGGGATACCAGAAGGGGAAGAAGAACACACACAAGGATTGGATAAGCTATTTGAAGATATAATAGAGGAAAATTTCCCAGGCCTTGCTAAAAATCTAGATATCCAAATACAAGAAGCTCAAGGGACCCCTGGGAGATTCAATGCAAACAGGAAGACACTATGTCATGGAGTCATCAGACTGACCAAAATATCCACTAAAGAGGCCCTTCTATGAGCTGTAAGGTGAAAGAAGCAAGTACATACAAAGGAAAGCCAATTCTAATAATGCCAGATTTCAGAATTGAAATCTTACAAGGAAGGAGAGACTGGGGCCCCATTCTCACTCTTCTGAAACAGAAAAATGCCCACCCTGGAATCTTGCACCCTGTAAAACTAAGTTTTGTATACAATGGAAAAAAGACATTCTCAGATAAGCAAAGTCTGAAGGAATTCCCCAAAACAACACCAGCCCTCAAAGAAGTACTCAAAATGGTGTTACATGTGGATCAGCACAACAAACATTCATGAAAGTAAAACCAATCAAAATCTCTAAGTCAAAGGCCAGATACCACAATGGCTCAAGAGAGAAAACAAAGCAACAAAGTTCAACCCACTAGAATGAACAGAAATCTGTCCTACCTATCAGTTATCTCAATAAATGTGAATGGTGTGAACTCCGCACTCAAGAACATAGGCTGGCCGAATGGAAAATAAATTATAAGACAAGTATCTGTTGTCTGTAGGAAACACATCTAACCAGCAAGGATTCATTTAGATTAAAAGTAAAAGGGTCGAAAAGAATATATGAAGCAAATGGGAGCCACAAGTAGATTGGTGTGGCGCTTTTGATTTCAGATAACTTAGTTTATAAATCAACAAAAATAATGAAAGAGAAAGAAGGTGACTATATAAAGGTGAAAGGTACAGTTGAACAGGAAGACATAACAATTCTAAATATATATATACCCAATCTAGGTGCACCCAGATTCATAAAGTAAACTCTACTTGATCTGAACGAATTGATAAACAACAACACCATAATAGCTGGAGACAACACCCTGCTGACAGCACAGGACAGATCCTCCAAACAGAAAATCAACAAAGAAATAATGGAATTAAACAGAAATCTAGAAAAAATGCGCCTGACTGACATTTACAGGACATTCTACCCAAAAACCATTGAATATACATTCTTCTCATCAGCTCATGGGTCATTCTCTAAGATTCACAATATCCTAGGATACAAACCATGTCTCAAAAAACTTAAAAATTAGAAATTATACCATGTATCTTCTCATATCACAGTGAAATAAAAGTAGAAATCTACTGTAACAGAAACTTTCATTTCTACAACCTTCTGCTCTACAATTACTTCATAAACAAGGAAATCAAGATGGGAATCAAAAGATTCTTTCAACCAAATGACAAAGGAGACACAAGTTATCAAAATCTGTGGGCCACAGCTAAAGCAGTCCTGAGAGGAAAGTTTATTTCCATAAATGCCTATATCCGAACATCAGAAAGATCACAAATAGACAACCTAATGAATCAACTCAAAGAGCTGTAAAAAGAAGAACAGACCAAGCCCAAACCCAGCAGAAGAAATGAAATTAGTAAGACCAAATCAGCACTAAATGAATTTGACAACAGGGAAACTATATCAAAGATTAATAAAACAAAAAGTTGGTTCTTTGAAAAAATAAACAAAATTGACACACCTTTGGCTAGACTAACGAAAAATAGAAAAGAAAAATATCTAGTAAGCTCCATCAAGAAGAATAAAGGAGAAATTACAACTGATGCCATGGAGATACAAGACATAATTTACAAATACTACAAAAACCTTTATGCACACAAACTGTAAAACATGGAGAAAATGGACAAATTCTTAGAAACGCACAGCCTCCTTAGGCTTAAGGAGGAAAAAATAGAATTCCTGAACAGACCAATATCAAGTACTGAAATTGAAACAGCAATAAATAACCTCCCTAAAAAGAAAAGTCACAGACCAAATAGTTTCACACCCAAATTTTACCACACCTACAAGGAAGAACTTGTGCCTATTCTGCAGATTTATTCCACAACATCAAGAAGGATGGAATCATCCTCAGGTCATTTTATGAAGCCCACATAAACCTGGTACCCAAACCAGGAAAGGATGCAACAACAACAACAGCAAAAACTACAGACCAATATCCCTTATGAATATAGATGAAAAAAAATCTCAACAAAATCCTAGCTAACCAAAGCCAGGTGCTTATCAAGAAAGTAATCCATCGTGACAAAGTGTGCTTCATCCCAGAGATGCTGGGACAGTCCAACATACACAAATCTATAAATATAATTCACCGCATGGACAAAAGCAAAAACAAAGACCATATGATCTTCTCAATAGATGCTGAAAAAGCAATTGACAAAATTTCACACCATTTTATGACAAGAACACTTAAGAAATTAGGCATAGACAGGGATTACCTAAAAATGATACAAGCCATATATGACAAACACACAGCCAACATCATATTCAATGGGGAAAAACTGAAAACATTCCCACTTAGAACTGGAACAAGGCAAGGTTGGCCATGGTCTCCTCTTTTATTCAACATAGTGCTGGAAGTCCCTGCTACAGCAAACAGGCAAGAGAGCGAAATTAAGGGTGTCCAAATGGGGGCAGAGGTGATCAAACTCTCACTCTTTGCTGCTGATATGATATTATACCTAGAAAACCCCAAGGATTCAACCCAGAGACTCCTGGAATTGATAAATTAATTCAGTAAAGTCTCAGGATACACAATCAATACACACAAATCAGAGGCATTCATATACACCAATAACAGTCTAACTGAGAACCAAATCAAAGACTCATTTTCCTTCACAATAGCAACAAATAAAATTAAGTATCTAGGAATATATTTAACTAAGGAGGTAAAAGACCTCTACAGGGAGAACTATGAAACATAAAGGAAGGAAATAGTAGAGGGCGTAAACAGGTGAAAAAACATACCATGCTAGTGGGTTGGTAGAATCAACGTTGTTTAAATGTCTATACTACCCAAAGTGTTCTACAGAATCAATGGATTTCTGATTAAATACATTATCATTTTTCACAGATATAGAAAAAATAATTTTACACTTCATATGGAACCAGAGAAGACCCTGCATAGCAAAAGCAATATTAGGCAATAAAAACAAAATGGCAGGTATCAATTTTCCAGACTTCAAATTATACTACACAGCTATAGAAATTAAAACAGCTTGTGACTGGCACAAGAATAGGGACATTGACCAGAGGAACAGAACAGAGAACTCACATATAAAATCATCATCGTATAGTCATCTAATCATAGACAAAGTAGATAAAAACATACACTGAGGAAAAGAATCCTTATTGAATAAATAGTGCTGTGAAAAGTGGATAGTCACATGCAGAAGACTAAAACAGGATCCACGCCTTTCACCTCAAAAAAATAAACTCTCGCTAGGTTACAGACTGAAACCTAAGGTGTGAAACTATTAGAATTCTAGAGAAAGGAAAACTTCAGAAATACTCTTCTAGAAATTGGCCTAGGCAAATAATTTATGAAGAAGATTCCAAAGGCAATCACAGCTACAACAAAAATAAATAAATGGGACTTGATTAAATTAAAGGCTTATGCACAGCCAAAGAAACTGTCATGATAGCAAACAGACAATCTGCAGAATGGTAGAAAATTTCCACAAGCTAGACATCTGTAAAGGGCTGATAACTAAAATCTATTTGGAATTATGAAAAATCAGCAAGGAAAACTCAAACGACACTATCAAAATGTGGTCAAAGGACATGAACAGAAATTTTTCAAAAGAAGATAAAATAATGGCCAACAAACATATGAAAAAATGCTCAACATTTGTAATCAGTAAGGAAATGCAATTCAAAATCCCAATGAAATATCACTTATCTCCAGTGAGAATGGCCTTTATTAACAAGTCCCAAAACAATAAATAAATGTTGGCATGGATGTGGAGAGATAGGGAAACTCCTACATTGCTGGTGGGACTGCAAACTAGTTCAACCTCTGTGGAAAGCAATATGGATATAACTTAGGAGATACAAGTAGATCTACCATTTGATCCAGCAATCCCATTACTGGGCATCTACCCAAAAGAACAAAAGATATTCTATAAAAAAGACATCTGCACTCGAATGTTTATAGCAGCACAAATCACAATTGCAACGATGTGGAAACAACCCAAGTGCCCATCAATACATGAATGAATTAATAAAATGTGACATATGTATACCATGGAGTACAATTCAGCTATAAGAAACAGAGGTGATATAGCACCTCTTGTATTTTCCTGGATAAAGCTGAAACATATTCCACTAAGTGATATATTCTAAGAATGGAAAAATAAGCACCACATGTACTCATCAGCAAATTGTTTTCATTGATCAACACCTATGTGGACATACAGGAACAACACTGATCACACGTTGGGCAGATGGGAGGGGGGAGGGGATGGGTACATACATACATAATGAGTGTGATGTGCACCATTTGGGGATGGACACACTTGAAGCTCTGATTCTGGGGGGTAAAAGGGGAAGACAACACACATAACCTAAATATTTGTACCCCCATAATATGCTTAAATAATAAGAGGAAAAAATAGCTAGAAGAGAGAGGGCTCAAAGTGTTTCCAACTCATAGAAATGATAAATACTTGAGGTGATCGATATCTTACATACCCTGACTTGATCATTACATATTCTGTTCATGTAAGAAAATATCACATGTACCCCCCAATATGTACAAATATGATTTAGAGTATTTGTTTTTTTAGAGTTGTAGTTCTCTATATATGTATTCCTTCTATTAACCCTATATAAGATATTTGATTTGCAAATATTTTCTCCCATTTGGCAGATTGTCTTTTTATACTGTTGGTAAGGTCCTTAAATACACAATTTTTTTTACTTTTGTTGAAGTTAAATTTGTTTATTTTTACTTTTATTGTCTGTGCTTTTGCTGTCATATCCAAGAAATCATTCAAAAAGACTGTCATAAAACTCCTCCCCTAAATGTTCTTCTTAATATTTTATAGTTTTAGGTCTCATATTTAGGTCTCTGATGCATTTTGAGTTAATTTTTTTAAGACAGAGTCTCACTCTGTTGTCCAGGCCATGGCATCAGCCTAGCTCACAACAATCTCAAACTCCTGGGCTCCAGCAATCCTACTGCCTCAGCCTCCCGAGTAGCTGGGAATACAGGCATGCACCACCATGCCTGGATAGTTTTTTCTATATATTTTTAGTTGTCCAGCTGATTTCTTTCTACTTTTTTAGTAGAAATGAGGTCTTGCTGTTGCTGAGGCTGGTCTTGAACTCCCAAGCTCAAACAATCCACCCGCCTCGGCCTCCCAGAGTGCTAGGATTACACGTGTGAGCCACCGTGCCCAGCCTTGAGTTAATTTTTGTATGAGGTAATAGATATGAGTCTAACTTGATTCCTTTGTATTTGGATATCCTGTTTTCCCAGCACCATCTGTTGAAAAGTTTGTCCTCTCGTCATTGAATGATTGTATCACCTTTATCAAACATCATTTGAACATATATGTGAGTGTTTGTTTCTGGGATTTCTGTTGTATTCCATTGTTGTATATGTCTATTCTAAGAGACTTTTAAATGAGAGGAAATCACTTGTATTATAAGGAGAAAGTCATGAAAAGTAGTAAAGGATTGTTCACAACCTT
Organism: Mirza zaza; assembly: GCA_008750895.1. Classification (NCBI taxonomy): domain Eukaryota; kingdom Metazoa; phylum Chordata; class Mammalia; order Primates; family Cheirogaleidae; genus Mirza; species Mirza zaza. Next base: position 8,536 of record VSMD01130918.1, read on the forward strand.
AAATTTTAGGCATACTTACTAAATGACTGTAATAATTAAAAATTATGAAGTCCCAATGAAGTTGTTTGTTTATTCTTTTGCAGTAACACTAACAGTTATACATTCTAGGAATCTCACTATTTTGAATTACAAGTCCTGTATACACCATCCCATTTTCTCCCACAAATTCCCTGAGTTCACCTTAGCCAAGGTATCCTTCCTGCCATTTCTTCCTTCAGTGCTCTTATAAAATGTTACATCCTCCTCCAGAAAATAGAAATGGACAGTGAATTGAAATTCACTCTAAGCAACAATGAACAACTTCACAGGAAATAAATGCAGTAAAGTTTGCAAAAGCTAACCAATTTATCTGTTCTCCTTCCCAACTTCTTTACTCTTCTAGTATCTCAAGCTAGAAACACTGGAATCATGTTTTATAAGCCAAATACTTCCTTGATTTTGTAAAAGTGATACATATTAATTATAAAAATTAAAGCAATAAAGTTCAATAAAGTAAAAGAATCACCCCATATCTGACCACTCAGAAATATGATCATTGAAACTATTTTTGTATGTATATATGTAAAATTTGGATAGATGCATAAAGAGGCATAAAAAATCATATTAAAATGTCATTGTATTATATATTTTTCTCTAAAATGAAAGCATTGTCTCAATTTCAGACATTGTCAATTAATTCCTTGCTTGAAAGATATGAGTATTAGCATTCTTATATTTCCTTTTTTAAAAAAAATTGGGGCACATAGAAAGCATTCTTATATTTCCTACTAATTCCCTTCACCCTTCTCCTGATTTTGGTTATCTATATTACTATTTTTACATTGTCAAGTTTTATACAATTTTAATTCACTGGTAAACACAAATTTTCTTAGTTGCTTAGCTTTAGTTTAAGTACACCCAATGCTCACCACCAGTAATTTATATATGACTTCACAAATGCTTAGATTATTTCTATGCATATTATATTTGGCTTGATTTTGCCTTCAATTAATTTTTTCTACAAGTTCTCAAAGGTATGCTCCCGGAATTTGTGTATGCTGGGTGGTTCTGCTTATTGTCTTAGTACTAAAAAATGGTTCTAGATAAAAAAATTCAGTTTTCAGACATACATGTAACCATCACTAAAATCAAGATAATAAACATACTAATTATCCCTACAGTTTTTATTATAACGTTTAGTAATTCATCATTATCACTACTTCTGCCCCCAGGAAACAATTGATCTATTAAAACTTTCTGACATTATTGAGATTGAATTTTCTAAAATTTTATAAAAATGGAATTATATGCAATGTGCATATTTTGGGTGCCACCTTCTACTTAGTATATTTATTTCTAAATTTATCCATGTTGCTGTATATATCAGTAGTTCATCCATTTTTCTAAAAAATTTATTAAAGTTTCATTAGCATACAACACAAATATCATACTATTTATCCATTTAAAGTATACAATTCAATGTTTTCTAGTATGTTCATAAGATTGTGCAACCATCAACACAATCTAACTTTAGAATAGTTTTGTCTCCTCAAAAAGAAATCCAGTACCCAATAATAGTCTACCATCCTCACACCTCCAAACCTATTCCATCTTAGGTAATCACTAATTATTTTCTCTTTCTATAGATTTTCCTATTCTGGACATTACTTTTATTTTATTTCAGCATATTATGGGGGTACAGATTTTAAGGTTTCAATAAATGCCCTTTCCCCCCTCCCCCCACAAGTCTGAGTCTCCAGCATGACCATCCCCCAGATGGTGCACATCTCACTCATTAGGTATGTATATACCCACCCCCGCCCCCCTGCCCAATACTCTATTACTATAGTACCTATGTGTCCACTTAGGTGCTGCTCATTTAATACTAGTTTGCTGGTGAGTATATGTTGTGCTTGTTTTTCCATTCTTGGGATACTTCACTTAGTAGTATGGGTTCCAGCTCTAACCAGGAAAATATAAGATGTGCTATATCACTGTTGTTTCTTAGAGTTGAATAGTACTCCATGGTATATATATATACCACATTTTATTAATCCATTCTTGGATTGATGGGCACTTCGGCTGTTTCCACAGCCTTGCAATTATGAATTGTGCTGCTATAAACATTCGAGTGCAGGTGTCTTTTTTGTACAGTGTCATTGGATCTTTTGGGTCGATGCCAAGTAATAGGATTGCTGGATCAAATGGTAGATTCACTTGTATCGCTTTAGGGTATCTCCAAATTGCTTTCCACAGAGGTTGAACTAGTTTGCAGTCCCACCAGCAGTGTAGGAGTGTTCCTCTCTCTCCACATCCATGCCAGATTTGTTGTTCGGGGTCTTTTTAATAAAGGCCATTCTCACTGGAGTTAAGTGATATCTCATTGTGGTTTTGATTTGCATTTCTCTGATGATTAGAGATGTTGAGCATTTTTTCATGTTTGTTGGCCATTCTTCTGTCTTTTTTAGAAAAGTTTCTGTTCAAGTCCTTTGCCCACTTTTTGATAGGGTTATTTGATTTTTTCTTGCTGATTTTCGTGAGTTCTAAGTATATCCTAGTTATCAGCTCCTTATCGGATGCGTAGGGTGCAAAAATTTTCTCCCACTCTGTAGGTTGTCTGTTTACTTTCATGACTGTTTCTTTGGCTGTGCAGAAGCTTTTTAGTTTGATCATGGCCCATTTATTATTTTTGTTGCTGCTGTGATTGCCTTTGAGGACTTCTTCATAAACTCTTTGCCTAGGCCAACATCTAGGAGAGTGTTTCCAACATTTTCCTCTAGAATTAAAATAGTTGCATACCTTAGGTTTAAGTCTGGTATCCAGCGTGAGTTGATGTTTGTGAGAGCTGAAAGGTGTGGGTCCTGCTTTAGCCTTCTACAAGTGGCTATCCAGTTCTCCCAGCACCATTTATTGAAAAGGGATTCTTTTCCCCAGAGTATGTTTTTGTCTGCTTTGTCAAAGATTAGATGGCTATATGAGGACGGTTTTATATCAGGATTCTCAGTTCTGTTCCATTGGTCAATATTCCTATTTTTATGCCAATACCAGATTGTTTTAATTACTACAGCTTTGTAGTATAGTTTGATATCTGGCATATTAATACCTCCCATTTTGTTTTTGTTGCCTAATCTTTATGCACACAAACTGGAAAATGTGGAGGAAATGGACAAATTTCTAGAAACACAAAGCCTCTCTAGGCACAGCCAGGAAGAAATAGATTCCCTGAACAGACCAATCTCAAGAGCTGAAATAGAAACAGCAATTAAAAATCTCCCTAAAAAGAAAAGTCTTGGTCCAGATGGTTTCACACCCGAATTTTACCACACTTACAAAGAAGAACTAGTACCTATCTTGCAGAAACTATTCCACAACATCGAGAAGAACGGAAGCCTCCCCGACACCTTTTATGAGGCGAATATTACTCTGATACCAAAACCAGGAAAGGATACAACAAGAAAAGAAAACTACAGACCAATATACCTAATGAATATAGATGCAAAAATTTCAACAAAATCTTAGCTAACCGAATCCAGACGCTTATCAAAAAAGTAATCCATCACGACCAAGTGGGCTTCATCCCAGGGATGCAGGGATGGTTCAACATACGTTAATCTATAAATGCAATTCAACACATAAAGAGAAGCAAAAACAAAGACCACATGATTCTTTCAATAGATGTAGAAAAAGCTTTTGACAAAATTCAACACCCTTTCATGATACGAACACTCAATAAAATAGGCATAGAAGGGACATACCTAAAAATGATACAAGCCATATATGACAGACCCATAGCCAACATCATACTGAATGGGGAAAAACTGAAAGCATTCCCACTTAGAACTGGAACCAGACAAGGCTGCCCACTATCTCCACTTCTATTCAACATAGTGCTGGAAGTCCTGGCTACAGCAATCAGACAGGAAAGTGGAATTAAAGATATCCAAATAGGGGCAGAAGAGATCAAATTTTCACTCTTTGCTGATGATATGATATTATATTTAGAAAATCCTAAAGATTCAACCAAGAAACTCCTGGAACTGATAAATGAATTTAGTAAAGTCTCAGGATAGAAAATCAATACACAGGAATCAGAGGCATTCATATACGCCAATAACAATCAAATTGAGAACCAAGTCAAAGACTCAATTCTCTTCACAATAGCAACAAAGAAATTAAAGCACCTAGGAATATACTTAAACAAGGAGGTAAAAGACCTCTACAGGGAGAACTATGAAACACTGAGGAAGGAAATAGCAGAGGATGTAAACAGATGGAAATCCATACCATGCTCGTGGATTGGCAGACTCAACATCATTAAAATGTCTATGCTCCCCAAACTGATCTACAGATTCAATGCAATACCTATTAAAATCCCATCAGCATTCTTCACAGATATAGAAAAAATAATTTTACGACATTTCTTATAAATTTCACCACATAATATTTGGTCTTCTGTGATTGGCTTCTTTCACGCAGGATAATATTTTCAAGGTTCATCTATGTTGTAGAATATATCAGTACTGAAATCCTTTTTATTGCCAAATATTATTTTATTTATGCATTCACCAGATGATTGACATCTGACTTGTTCACACTTTTTGGCTGTGTACTTTTTGAATAGTGCTGATATGAACATTTATGTACACGTTTTTGTTTAAACAACTGTTTCCAATTTTTTTGTGTATATACTTATAAAGGGAAGTGTTAGATCATATGGTAATTCTATGTTGAGTCTTTTGAAAAACTGTCAAATTGTTTTCCACAACTGCTAAACCGTTTTACATTCCCACCAACAATACACAAGGATTCCAATTTTCTTCACATCCTTGCCAACACTTGTTATTTTTTCATTATTATTATAGTCATCTTAGTAAGCATGTATAGATTTTATTTTCATTTCCCTAATGATTAATGATGCTGAGCAAGATTCATATGTTTGTTGATCACTTATTTGTATATATTCCTTGGATAAATATGTATTCAAATTCTTTCCCATCATTTCATTTCGCTGTTCATCATTTTGTTATTGAGTTGTAGAAGTTCTGTATATATTTTGTATACCATACCTACTATGGTTTTGATATGGTTTGTTTGGCCTTGCTAATTCTCATGTTGATATCTGATCCCAAATGTTGCTGGTAGGGCCTAGTGTGGGGTGTTTGAATGATGGGGGCAAATCCCTCATGAATGGCTTGTTGCCATTCTTTCAGGAGTTCTCATTCTTAATTACCACAAGAACTGGTTGTCAAAAAGAATCTAGCACTTCGTCTCTCTCTTGCCTCCTCTCTTGTCATGTGATCCGCACACACTGGCCCCCCTTCACCTACTGCCAGGAGTAGAAGTAGCATGAGGCCCTCACCAGAAACTAAGCAGATTTGGTTTCATGCTTCTTGTATAGCCTGCAGAACCATGAGTCAAGTAAACCTCTTTTCTTTATAAATTACTCAGCCTCAGGTATTCCTTTATACCAACACAACCACAAGACTCTTATTAGATAAATTATTTGTAAATATATTCTCCCATTCTATGGACTGTCTTTTCACTTTCTTGATGGTATCCTCAAGAAAATTTAATTTTTATGTGGCACAATTTATCTATTTTTTATTTTTGCATATGCCTTTAGTGTCATATCTAAAAACCCATTACCTGACCCAGAGTAATAAAAGTTTATTTTTATGTTTTATTCTAATAGTTTTATAGTTTTAGTTCTTACATTGATGTTTACTATCCATTTTGAGTTAATTTTTATGTACGGTATGCAGAAGGTACCCAATTTCATTCTTTGCCTGTGGATATACAGTTGTCTTGGAACCATTTGTTGAAAAGACTATCTTTCCCTATTGAATTGTAAGTATTTTGTTGAAGACAGTTTAATTTCTTTTTATTGATTAGTGTTACATAGTCTGGGTAGACCATAATGTATTTATCCATTCACCAACTGAAGGAAATTTGAGTTGTTTTCCAGTTTTTGTGCTATTCATAATAAATTTTCTGTGAACATTTGTGAATAAGTCTTTGTATGGATATATGCTGCCATTTCTTTTGATTAAATATGTAAGAGTGAAATAGCTGAATGATAGGGTAGGTATATGTTTAACTTTTTGAGAAACTGCCACACTGTTCTCTAAAGTGGATGTATCATTTTACATTGTCACCAAAAGTGTTGTATAAGAGGTCCAGTTATTGCATATCCTTGAAACAGTTGGTATGGTGTGTCTTTTTTATTTTAGATATTCTAATAGTTGAGTAGTATTATCAAACCGTAGTTTTAATTGCAATTTTCTAATACTAATGAGGCTCAGAATTTTTTCATGTGCTTATTTGCCTTACATATATCTTCTTGGATGAAGTGGATATTCAAATATTTTTGTCCATTTTATTGGATTATTTTCTAAATATTAAGTTTGGAGAGGTTTAGCATATATTCTAAATACAAGTCCTTTATGAGGTATCTGATTTTCAAAAATTTCCAGCTATATTTCTCTTGTTTTTCATTCTCCTAACAGTGCCTTTCAAAGAGCAGTAGTTATTAACTTTTATGAACTCAAATTTACCAATTATATATTATGGGTAGTGCTTTTAATGTCATATCTAAGGAATGTTTCCATCACGCACAGTCACAAGTATTTTCTTTTATGTTTTCTCATAGAATTTTATATTCTTCAGTCTACATTTAGATATATGATTCATTTTGAGTATTTTTGTATATTGTGATAGATATGGCTTGAAGTTCATATTTTATATATGGATATCCAATTGTTCATACCTTTTGTTGAAAACATTATCCTTTTTACACAGAATTGCCTTGAAAATTTGTCAGAAATCAATTCACTATGTATTTGTTGTTCTATTTTGAAGTCTCTAATCTTTTCCATTGAAATAAATTTACTATCTTGATATAAATACCAACACTGTCTTAATTACTGTAGTATTGTTAAGGTAGTATGAATCTTCCAACTTCAATAAATAGCCCTGACTATTCTATGTACTTTGCATTTTTATATGAATTTTGTAATTAGCTTGTTAATTTCCATAAAAAATCTTATCAGGATTGATTGAGATTTCATTGATTCTGTAGATCACGTTGGGTAAAAATGACCTCTTAATAATACCAAGTCTTCGGATTTGTGAATATTGTGCATTTTATTAAATAAGACATGCTATAGTATATAGATACTTTTTAACTCCTCTTAGCAATATTTTGTAGTTTTCAATTTTTACAGTTTTCAATAGTTTGGGGTCTTGCACGTAATTGTCAAAACTGCCCCCAAATTTTACATTTTGACACTATTAAAAATGAATTTTTTAAAATTTCAATTTCTGATTATTCATTATGATTTTGTAGACATATGGTTAATTTTTATGTAAATAATGTATATTCCAATGTTGCAAAACTACCTTCTTAGTTCTAGTAGTATTTTTATTGGATTCTATAGAATTTCTACATAGGTAAATATGTCATCTGCAAATATAGGCAGTTTAACATTTCTTTTTCATCTGGATACCTTTTCCTTGCTTTTGTTGGATTATTGCACTAATCAGAACTTCAAGTACAACACTGAGTAGGAGTAAAACCAGGATACTTGCCTTATTGCTAATCTTGGGTGGAAAACATTCAGTTCTTTACCATTAATTATGAGGTTAGCTGTAGGTTTTCCACAGATGGCACTTATCAGGATGATGAAGTTCCCTTACATTCACAGTTTGATGGGAAACTGTAAGAATGGATATTAGGTTCTGTTAAATGCTCTTTCTGCATCTATTTAATAATCAACAATTTTATTTTTCAACTTATTAATATATTAAACTACACTTTTTTGATTTAAACATATTAAGCCAACTTCACATTCTTGGGAATAACCTCACTTAGTCATAGTACTTTATCTTCTGCATATATGTTTTATTCACTTTGCTAAAATTTTGTTAGAATTTTTGTATCTATATTTATCAATGACATTTGTCTATAGTTTTTCTGTCTTCTAATTTCTTTGAGTTTGGCATCAAAGACTTTCTGACCTCATAAAATGTTTTTAGAAGGTATCCTTGTCTCTTCAATTTTCTGGAAGAATTGTGGTAGAATTCATATAATTTCTTCTTTAATTGTCAAATGGAATGCACCAGTATAGCCATTCATGTTTGGAATTTTCTTTGTGGAAAGTTTTTAAACAACAAATTAAATGTATTTAATAGATACTAGATTTTTTGTTCATTTCCCCCTGAGTGGTCTTTGGTAGTCTGTCTTTAAAGAATTTGTCCATTTCATCTAAATTATCAAATATATTGGCATAAAGTCATTCATGATATTTCATTATTATCCTTTAATTATATGGAGGTCTGTAGTATTATCTCACTACTTCCTGACATTGGTAATTTGTATCTTCACTCATACTTTCCTGATTTGAGACCTTTTCTCTTTTCTAAAATGGGAATTTTAGTTCCTCTAATTCCCCTCTAACTACTGGTTTAGCTACATCCCACAAATTTTCATAGGTTTTATTTTTATTTTCAATCAACTTAAAATATTTTTAAATTTTGATTTTTTGATCCATGAGATATTTAAAAGTGTGCTGTTCAGTGTCTAAATATTTATAAATTTATTGTTTTCCAGTTTAACTTCATTGTTGTCAGAGAATATGCTTTGTATAATTTGATTCTTTTTAAGTTAACTGAGGTTTATAGTATGGACACAAATATATTTTATCTTGGTACATATTTCATGCATAAGTGAAAAGAATGTACATTCTGCTCTCTTGAATAGAATGACATTTATAATGTCAATTAGGTTGGGTAAAAGTGACATTATATCTTTACATAAGGATATATAAGACTTATGTAAGACTTATTTTTTTAAAATAATCATACTTTTCATTCAATAGAGGCTGTCAAATTTTCATCCCTCAAATTACCATACTTTTGTGTTTATGGAACAACAACAATAATAAAAAATTTTCAAGCTAAAATTCTATAAAACTGACATATCTGGTCACTAAAAGAAAAAAGGTGGCCGGGCGCAGTGGCTCAAGCCTGTAATCCTAGCTCTCTGGGAGGCCGAGGTGGGCGGATCATTTGAGCTCAGGAGTTCGAGACCAGCCTGAGCAAGAGCGAGACCCCATCTCTACTATAAATAGAAAGAAATTAATTGGCCAACTAATATATATAGAAAAAATTAGCCGGGCATGGTGGCACATGCCTATAGTCCCAGCTACTTGGGAGGCTGAGGCAGCAAGATTGCTTGAGCCCAGGAGTTTGAGGTTGCTGTGAGCTAGGCTGACGCCACGACACTCACTCTAGCCTGGGCAATAAAGTGAGACTCTG
>VSMD01130923.1:0-16564 GCA_008750895.1 Mirza zaza
AAAATACGCCTTCATCTCAAGAGTATGAAACTGTATCAGTAATATATTATACTTTTTGAAATATGTCATACTATAATGTATCAGTATCACAATAGATTTATACTTGTGATTTTTAATCATGGATTTTGTAATGTGGCAGCCACTTTTTCTTAGACATTCTTTTGGAGCCTCTAACATTCAGTTCTAATGTAGACTGATTGCTTTCTAAGCTTGTTGCTCAGCTATCACACTGCCTTTTTGTTTTTGTTTTGCTACCTGGCTTATTTCTATTCCTTCTCATATATGATGGTATACTTCTGGATTCACTTTCTGGTTTTCTAAAGTACAGAGTTAAGTTTTCCTTTTTTGTCTTTTTATAGGAAGGTGTATGGGAGAACAATTTTTGGGGTGCTCAGGTGTCCAATCAAAGGTCTTTCTTTTGCCCTCACACTTAAGTGATAGTTCATCTGGTAATAGAATTCTAGTTTTAAAATTACCTTCCTTCATATTTTTCTAGGCATTATTCTACTGTCATCTTGCAAACAGTGTCCCTGATGTTTTTATAGATTAATGTTCCCCACCAGCCGAGGCCCTTACTAGCTTTTAAGACGTTATCTTTATCCTTAAAGTTCAGAAATGTCATTGACATGTACCTAAATGAATATGTTCTTTTTCATTATTTGTGTGCAGCATGCTGAAATGCAAGTTCCAAAAGGACAGAGATTTTTTCCCCTTATTTTGTTCCCTCATCTACAAATGCTCAAAAACAATGCCTGGCAAAAAGTAAGAGCTCATTAAATCTATTGACTAAATGGACTAAATTTTCTTATTTATTTCAGGATATTATGGCTAATTTTCAAGTCACTTCTTCTCTTTTCTTTTTTATTTATTTTTGTAATGACATGATCTTGCTATATTTCTCAGGCTAATGTTGAACTCCTGGCCTCAATCGATCTTCCCACCTCAGCCTCCCAAAGTGCTGGGATTACAGATATGAGTCCCCCATGCCTGGCCCAAGTCATTGCTTAGAGAAATTTTCTTCTAGTATTCCTTTGATGATTTTCTACCATCTGTTCCCTCTGCTCTGTCATAGGAATATAAGACTTCTATTAATTTTTTAAATTTGACAATTGTATTTTAATTTTTTAAACTATTATTGTTTATCTTTTTATGAACATTTTCTTGTTTTATAGACATATTATCCTATATTCCTACAAGGGCTCCCCTTTACATCTTTGCCAGCATTCATTATTGCCTGTCTTTTTGATAAAAGCCATTTTAACTGGGGTGACATGATATCTCACTGTAGTTTTGATTTGCATTTCTCTGAGGACTAATGACATTGAGCATTTTTTCATATACCTGTTGGCAATTTGTCATCTTTTGAGAAATGTCTATTTCAATCCTTTGCCTATTTTAAATTGCATTATTTGATTTTTTCCTATTGAATTGTTGGAGCTCCTTAAATATTCTGGTTATTAATCCCTTGTCAGATGGGTATTTTGCAACCCCATTCTGTGGGTTGTCTCTTCACTTTTTTGTTTCCTTTGCTGTGCAGAAGCTTTTTAGTTTGATGAGATCCCATTTATCCAATTTTGCTGTGTTTCCCTGTGCTTTGGGAATGTTACTCAAGAAATCCTTGCCCAGACCAATGTCCTGAAGCATTTCTCCAATGTTTTCTTTTAGTAGTTTTTGGATATTGGATTTAAGTCTTTAATACATTTTGATTTGATTTTCATATATGACAAGAGATAAGGTTTGATTTCATTCTTATGCATATGGATATCCAGTTTTCCCAGTGTCATTTATTGAAGAGACTGCCCTTTCCCCACTGTATGTTTTTGCATCTTTGTCAAAGATAAGTTCACTACAGATGTGTGTATTTATTTCTAGGTTCTATTTTCTGTTCCATTGGTCTATGTGTCTGTTTTTGTGCCAGTACCATGCTGTTTTAGTTACTACAGCTCTGTAGTGTAATTTTAAGTCAGGTAATGTAATTCTTCCAGTTTTGTTCCTTTTGCTCAGGATGGGTTTGGCTTTTCTGAACCTTTTGCATTACATATAAATTTTAGGATTATTTTTCTATTTCCATGAAGAATGTCATTGATATTTTAATGGGGATTGCATTAAATCTGTAGATTGCTTTGGGCAGTATGGACATTTTAACAATGTTGATCTTCCAATCCATGGAATATCTTTCCATTTTTTGTGTGTCCTCTTCAATTTCTTTCATCCATGTTTTATTGTTTTCATTGTAGAGATCTTTCACTTCTTTAAGTTTATTTTTAGGTCTTTCATTTTATTTGAAGCTATTGTAAATGGAATTAATTCCTTGGTTTTTCAAACTGTTTGCTGTTGACATTAGAAATGCTACTGAATTTTGTATGTTGATTTTGTATCCTGAAATTGTACTGAATTTATCTATTCTAATAGATTTGGGGGGAGTGTTTAGGTTTCTCTAGATATAAGATATCATCTGAAAACAAGGATAATTTGACTTCTTCCTTTCCAATTTGGATGTCCTTTATTTCTTCCTCTTGTCTGATTGCTCTTGCTAGAACTTCCAGTACCATGTTGAGTCATAGTTCTCTAGCTAGATCTTCCAGTTGGTTTTTTTAATTCAGGTTTGTTTATGTTTTAAACAAAGAATTCAGTTGCTTGATATTGGAAACTGGTTTGGTTTCCTCTGTAGTTATGCCTGTTTCTATAAGCCTCTACCTTGAATGGGTGGGTTAAAAATGGAGGTGTTGCTGAATATAGACTGCCTTTCTTCAAGGTATATGAGAAGAGGATAAAAAGGGGCAAGCTGGTAAATCCCAGTCTCTAAGGAAAACTTCAAGAGTGATTTGTGTGGTTACATTTCATTCCTCTGAAGAATTGTTCTTATTTTTCATTTCTGTGTAAGCTGTGTGGTTCTAAAGTTACTTTAGTTTGATCTGCATCTCTGGCTCTAAGCACATGCTAGTAAGACACACACACACACACACACACACACACACTCGATCTCTGCTTTATTGGAAGGACCTTTTCATGGTTTTAGCATGAGAGCAGATTCCATATCCAGCCTTAGCATTAATGTGCCAAGAGGAGAAGGAAAAGCAGCCAAGGCTCACTTCGGTTGTATGCTAATCATTGCCCTAGGCTTAGGCCTGCTTCTGTCCCATGTACCCTTGCCTGCGGGTTGGGCCTTTTTCTGGGGACCCAGTGAAAAGTTAGGAAGAAAAGCTATTACCACTGTAAGGGATTTATTCTCTTATTTATTATCTTATTAAATCTGATCCTATCTACTTCTGGACATTTCTCAACATTCCTGGCCCTGCAAATGGTACTTGTTTATGTTTATTGGAGTTGTTATGTAGGGATTCCTTTTATACTATCTGCTCTGTAATTATATTTAGGAAGTGTGAATGGGAGGGAGAGTAAATATGTATGCCCTGAATGATGATGAGCCAAAACCAGAAGGATTCTTCTTACCCACCAAACAATTTCTTTCTTCCCAACTCTCCACTGTTTTAATGCCCCACCAGGTCTCAGAGGCAAAAGTTAATGGCTATTGATTAGGGTTGGTAAAGGCCTGTCTTTCCTTCTTTCCCCCTTCATTCCTTCCTTGTCAAAATATATATTTCAATCCAGGCACTGGGTGGACTAGGTGTATAGTATTGACAAAATAAATATGGTCTTGTCCTCTCAGAGCTTTAATAGGGGAGACAAATGTCAGTCAAAATAAGCCCATAATTATATACGTATTTACAAAGTATAGTACATTCCAAGACAGAAATATGAGTGGAAAGGCCTTGCTGGGAAAATGTCATTCGCAGTGAGCTATGAAGGGTAAGTAGAATATAACCAGCAAACCAGCAAGGTAGGAATTTTGCAACAAGGTGGAGCACAAACATTGGAAGTCCTTGAGGTGGGAAGGAGCTTGACATGTTGGAGGATGGTAGAGAAAGCCAGGGAAGGGATTGAAGGACATGAAAAGAGAATGAGAAATTAGGAACAAGGAGTCTTGTAGGCCATGTTATGGTATTGAGGTTCAATTCTTTATCCAGTAGTAAGCAATTAAAGAGTGTTAACCAGTGGAGTGGCATGCATGACACACATTCTTAAATAATCAGTTTAGTCATTGTTGGTAGAATTGACTAGAAGAAGATCGGAGTGGAGCTGGGGAAATTAGTTAGAAGACTATTACAGAAGTGATGTGAGAAATAATGGTAGCTAGACCTGAAGAGGGAAGAATAAAGATCAAGATAAGTGGACTGATACTGGAAATGCTTTGGAGGCAGTGCCTGTAGGACATGCTGATGTATTGAATGGGAAAGAGTAATGCAGAATGAATCTCAAGTTTGGGGTTTCGACAACTTGGTGAATGATGATGCCATTATCTGAGTTGTAGAACTGTAGGAGATACAGGCTTGGAGTGAGGAGAGTCAAATATAGTCATGAATCACTTACAATCAGGGATATGTTCTGAGAAATGTGTTAGGCAGTTTCATCCTTGTGCGATCATAGAGTATACTTACCCAAACCTAGATGGCATCGCCTACAGATAACTAGACTATTGTTCTGAGGCTGCAAACTTGTACAGCATGTTATTGTACAGAATACTGTAGGCAATTGTGACACAGTAGTAAGTATTTGTGTATCTAAACATATCTAAATGCAGAAAAGGACCAGTAATCTTACAGGATCACCGTCATCTATGCAGTCCATTGTTGGACTGAAATGCCATTATGTGGCATATGAGCTGTATTCTATTTAAGTCATGTTAATTTTGACACACTTGTGAAATTTTCAAAAGGAGGCCTCATTTTGGGAAGAGAAGTCTGAGAGGACATACACATTTACCTCCTGACAACATACAAGTGATATTTACATCCACTGAGTAAATGAGATTGCCTAAAGAGAAAATACAGCTCTAAAACAGATTAGGAACTAAAAAAAAGTCAATATTTTAGGAGATGGGCAAAGATAGGAAAAGTTTGACCAACTTTGACAACTCACATTCACATAGGACTGCATGAACATAGTGAGGTTCTGTTTCTTTTAACAAACATTTATGCAACACTTTGCAAATGTTAAGTCATTTATTCCCTGTGACCATCCCATAAAGTATGGGATGATTATTGGCTGTGTTTCACAAACGGAGGCATGTGGAGTTATAGTAACTTACTCAAGGTCACACAGCTAGTAGGTGGCAAAATTAGGACTCAAACTCAGGCAGCCCAGCCTCAGAATTCACACTTTTAAGTACTCTGCCACCACTTAAAGTCAACATTGCCGAAACTAATTTTAACCACAAAATCAGTCTCATATGTGTCATTCCATTATATTCCTTCTGCCACCATCCTAATTCTAGACTTTCAGAATATTGTGATAAACTCTTAGTTGGTTTTTATTTTCTCCGTGTTCCAATCTTTTTTTTTTTAACCCATTGTAACCAGATTAATCAAAGCACAATAGCATCTTATTATATCCTTGATCAAAAACCTTCAGTGACCTCACATTTCTTAGAGGGAATGTCTACACTCCTCTCCTGATATCCAAAGCCATCTGTAATTTGGCCTTAACTTCCACTCTCATCAGTCACAATTCCCCAGCATGTGGCTACTGCTGTCAACCTGGACTAATTAACCATTCCCTGGGTATGTCCTTGGGATTCTCAGCTCAGCAGCTTTGTCATGACTCGCAGGACATTTAGGTTCTTCTTCTACTCTGCCCCACCACAAGGGCTCCTACCCCTGCCTGTCGGAATCCAACTCATTCCACGCAACCCAGCTTTTTAGGGTCCTCCCTTTTGTGATTCCTTGATTTTTTTTCAGCTGGAAATGATCAAATTCTATTCTGCAGTCTTAAACTTTCTTTGTAGTCTCTGCAACAGTCATTACATCACAAGAATTTGTGTGTACAGATTGTCAAGTCCTAGAGGGCTAGTCATCTTTGTCTTCCCACCCCCCTATCATGCCTGCACTGTGCCTGGCTAACAGTAGGTGCTCAAAGTATTTATGTGCCCCATAAACAGATGCAGGCATTCTCTCCCAGCTGCTGCTTCCTGCCTGATTAGTACCTGCAGAGCACTGGCCCCTTTGTCTTGCTTTCCAGTGGAATGAGTCTGCTTCCCAAATGCATTCACATCGTAGAGTGATTTATTACATCTGTTCCAGAAACATAAACTAAAACCAAGGCTGCTAAGTGACTCCAAAGTTGAGCCTTTTGCAGGTAAAATGAACTACAAACAAGATGCTTTCCCCCCCCCCCAGTTTGGCTGTCAGCAAACTGCTTCAGATGTTTCAGGAAAAGAAATAAACAACAACAAAATGTTTTTGGGGGGTTGGAGTGGGAAGAGCTATCAGTTTATAGATGGGAAGCAAGTCCTGAAAACTCATTTGTGTTAATCTGAATAAGAACAAATGGAACTTTTTCAGGCTTTCATTTTACTAATATGATATTTCAATATAAAACATATTTCCTAATGGGAATTTATCTTTGAGTTGGAGAGTTATTTTGCAATGCTTATGAACTAGATATTTTGAGTATTTTGACTAGAAAAATAAACCCCATATATTAAGTTTTAACTTTGTAGGTTTAGTAATAAAAGCAAGATATGAAATCAAATATACAGTATGATTCAATTTTATTTTATATTCTCTCATAACTATGAAAGAATAACCCTGGAAGGAAAACTGCAAAATATAAAAAGTGTTTATCTCTAGGTGATAGGGTTATTTTCTTTTTTTATACATTTCTGCATTTTCTAATTTTTTTGGTAATTAGCATGTATTACCTTTATGTGAAAATTTTATTAAAATCCATCTTTTATTTAAAAAGAATTGTGAAAAAGGGAGGTATTTTTGAGAGTCTTTATAGTCTATATAAAATATAGGAAATGTGAAAATCTCAGTCTGTTTTAAAAATCTATTTTATTGAGATATAATTTACTTGTAGTAAAATTCTTTAATTTCAAGTTTATAATTCCATGAGTTTTTACAAGTGTATACAGTACTGTGACTAACACCGCAATCATGATAAACATTTTTATCATCCCAAAAATTTCCCTTCGGCCCCATTGTGGTTGATCAACTCTCCCTACCCCTCGGCCTCTGCAATCAATGGTGTGCTTTCTATCAACATAATTCTCCATTTTCTAGAAGTTCATATCAACAGACTCCTACATATATAGTGTTCTGTGGCATTTCTTTCCCTAGCATGGTGCTTTTAAGGTTCATCCGTGTTATGTTCTTGGCAGTATTAGTAGTTAATTCCTTTATATTTCTGAATAATGATTTATTCTATACATATATGACAAACACTTATTTTTTTATTTCAGAATATTACAGGGATACACACGTTTTGGTTACATGAATTGCTTTTGTACAGTTTGCGTCAAAGTTGTAAGTGTGCCCATCACCCATATAGTGTGCATTGTACCCTTAGGTGTGAATTTTCCAACACCCTCCTCCCTTCTCCCACCTGCTTGATTTCCACTGAATTTTACTATCATGTGCACATGAGTTACTGATCTGTAAGTTTCAAGTTAGTAGTGAGCACATACGTTTTTTTTTTTTTTGTTCTACTCTTCTGATACCTCATTTAAGAGGATGGTCTCCCGTTCCATTCAGGTTGTTGCGAAAGGTATTAGTTCACCTTTTTTAAATGGCTGAGTAATACTTCATGGTATACGTGTGACATTTTATTGATCCACTCATGTATTGATGGGCATTTGAGTTGTTTCTAGAGTTTTCCTACTTGAATTAAAGCTTCTGCGAATATTTGTCAAGTCCATGTGTGAACATGTTTTCATTTCTTTCAATTAAATACCTAGGAGAGGGATTGCTGCGTCTATTGAAATGATTGTGTGGTCTTTTAGTTTGTTGATATGGTGAATTACACTGATTGATCTTTGGAGATTGCATCAACCCTATATTTCTGGGATAAACAATATCTGGCCATGATATATTATCCTTTAATATATTGTTGGATTCCATTTGCTAATATTTTGTTAAGAATTTTCACATTTGTGTTCAAGAGGTATATTGGTCTTTTTTTAATATATAATGTATTTTTCTGGTTTTGGAATGAAAGTAATTTTATGTCTGGTCTCATGGAATGAGATTAGAAGTATTCCATCTTCTCTTTTCTGGAAGGCTAAATATTTGATAAAATTCATCAGTGAAATCATCTAGGTCTAAGCAATTTCTATTGCAAGATTTTTAACTACTACTTCAATGTCTTGAATAGTTATATGACAATTCTGATTATATATTTCTCTTTAGAGCAAGTGGTGGTAGAATATGTATGCAGGGAATTGGTTCTTTTTATCTAAATTGTCAAATTTATTACTATAATGTCATTCATTATATTCCTTTATTATACTTCTGTTTCTGTAGTATCTTAGTGATAGTCTTCCTTCTGTTGGTGCTATTGATAATTTGTGCCTTTCCTTTTTTTCTTTTCATTTTCCTTTTTTATTTCTTTCCTGACTGTAAGCTTACCAATTTTATTCATTTCTGAAAGAACCAGTTCTTCATATCATTGATTTCTTTCTTTCTGTTTTCTATTTCATTGGTTTCTCTTCTAATCTTTATTCTGCACTTTGTTCTTTTTGAGTTCAGTTTCTCTCCTCTTTCTAGTTTTTTAAGGTTACAGCTAGACATCTTTCTTGCATTCTTTTTTTGAGACAGAGTCTCGCTTTGTTGCCCAGGCTAGAGTGAGTGCCATGGCATCAGCCTAGCTCACAGCAACCTCAAACTCCTGGGCTGAAGCAATCCTCCTGCCTCAGCCTCCCAAGTAGCTGGGACTATAGGCATGTGCCACCATGCCCGGCTAATTTTTTCTATATATATTAGTTGGCCAATTAATTTCTTTCTATTTATAGTAGAGTCGAGGTCTCGCTCTTGCTCAGGCTGGTTTTGAACTCCTGACCTCAAGTAATCCTCCTGCCTCGGCCTCCCAGAGTGCTAGGATTACAGGCATTAGCCACCGCACCCGGCCTACATTCTTTTTTAATACAAGAATTGAATGTTAAAAATTCCCCTCCAGATACTTATGTTAACAGCATGCTGGAAGTTTTAATATGTTGTGATTTAACATTTATTCAGTTCAAACTATTGTCTTTTTTGTGATTTTTTTTTTTTCCACCCATGGATTATTTAAAATATGCTGATTAAATTCCAAATATTTCAAAATTTTCTGAGATATTCATATATTCCTGTTATTGATTTCCAGTTCATTTCTGATGTGACCAGTAATACTTCTTTGTGTATTTTTAAACTTGTTAAATTTATTAAGACTTGTTTTATGTCTTAGAATATGATCTAATTGGAAAGCAGACCATGAGCATTAGAAAAGAATGTGTAGTCTGCTGTTGTTTGGTAGAGCGTTTTATAAATGTTATTTAGGTTCCATTGTTTGAAAGTGGTGCTCAGGTCTTACTGATTTTTGTCATTAATTATGTCAATCATTGAAAGAGGTGTGTTGAAATCTCCCGTCATCTTTGTGGACTTGCATAGATCTTCTGTCAGTTCTACCCGTTTTTCTTCATGTATTTTGAAGCTCTCTTATTAGTGTGTTGGAAACTTATGACAGTATACATCTATTTCCCTCCTCCTGGCTTTGTGGGATTAATATCATGTATTTTACTCGTGTTTGTTATAAACCCTATTATGTTAAATACATTGTTATTTTCACTTTAAACCATGAATTATCTTTTAAAAATTAAAAATGAGTAAAAATGTCTTACATATTTAACTTTTCTGATGTTCTTTATTCCCTTGTGTAGATCCAAATTTCCACCTACACAGCTATCATTTTCCGTCTGATTGAAGTAGTTTCTTTAATATTTCTTTTAGTGCAGATCTCTTGGCAGTCAGTAATTTCATATCTTGTTTTTCTGAAAAATATTTAGCATTTATTTAGAAAATGTATTTTCAATGGGTAACAAAATCTAGGCTGGTAAATTTGTTTTTCTTTCAGTATTTGATGTTACTTTGACTCTAGCTTGCATAGTTTTAAATATGTTTACTATCATTCTTTGTATCTCTCTATATAATGTATCTTTTTTTCTTTGATACCTTCTAAGATTTTTTGTTTTTTTTTCTGATTTTTATCAATTCAGTTATAATGCATCTTATCATGGTTTTCTTTATGTTCAATTGCTGTGGTTCATTGAGCTTCTTAGATTTGTAGGTCTTTATCAAATTTGAAAAGTTTTTGGCCATGACTTCTTCACAGTTTTTCATTACTACCCCCTCTCCCACCTCAACTCCTTCTGGGATTCTAGTTATATGTATCTTAGACTATTTGATACTGTTTCTCAAGTAATTGGGGTTCTCGTTAGTTTTTAAATTGTTTTGTACTTAAAATTTGATAGTTTCTACTGCTATTTCTTCAAGTTAATGGATCTTCTGCATTGTTTAATCTATTAATCTCATCAAGTATATTTTTCATATTGGATATTTTCCCTTTTTATGTCTAGAAGATCTTTGTGTATTTTTTTTTAAAGCTTCCATTTCTCTAAATAAATTCCCAGAAACATACAACCTACCAAGACTGGATCATGAAGAAATAGAATAGACCAATAATAAGTTAAGGAGAGATGGACCAGTAATGAAAAACCTCCCAACAAAGAAAACCCAGGACCAGGTGTATCATGAGTGAATTCTACAAAACATTTAAAGAGTTAACACCAATCTTTTCAAACTATTCTAAAAAATTAAACAGGAGGGAATTCTTCCAAGCTCATTTTACAAGGCCAGCATTACCCTCACACCAGAGCCAGATAAAGACACTAAAAAAAGACTATTATAGATTAATATTTCTGATGAACATACATGCAAAAATCTTCAACAAAATACTAGTAAATGGAATTCAACAGCACATTAAAAGTATCATACACCATGCTTAAGGATGTAGCCATGAAAAGCAAGGATGGTTTAACATACACAAATCAATAAAAATGATACACCACATTAAGAGAATCATAAAAAATATATGATCATCTCAATAGATGCAGAAAAAACATGATAATAGTCAACTTTCTTTCATGATAAAACATATCAAAAAATCAGGTATAGAAGAAATGTAACTCAACATAATAAAGGCCATACATGACAAGCCCACAGCTAACATCCTACTCTACGGTGAAAAGCTGAAAATGTTTCCTCTAAGATCAGGAACAAGATAGCAGTGCCCACTCTTATAACTTCTATTCAAATAGTACTGGAAGTTCTAGCCAGAACAATTAGACAAGAAAGAAAAAAAGAAAAGGCATCCAAATCAGAAAGGAAGAAGTTAAATTGTCTCTGTTTGCAGATGACATGATCTTATATAGAGAAAACCCTTAAAACTCCACCAAAAAACCTTTAGAACTAATAAATAAATTCAGTAATATTGCAGGATATAAAATCAACATAAAACAGTTTCATTTCTATACACTAACAACAAACTATCCAAGAAAATGAAGAAAACATAATTTACAAAAGCATTAAAAAGAATAAAATACTGAGGGGTAAATGGAAGCAAGGAGATGAAAGATCTGTGCACTGAAAACTATATAAGACATTGATGAAAGAAATTGAATAAGACACAAATAAATGGATATATGCTGCATTCATGAATCGGAAGCATTAATATTATTAAAATGTTCACACTACTGAAAATGGCCTACAGATTCAATGCAATCCCTACCAAAATTCCAATGGCATTTTTCACAGAAATAGAAAAAACAATCTTAAAATTCATATGGAACCACAAAAGACCTGAATAGCCAATGCAATCTTGAGTAAAATGAACGAAACTGGAGGCATCACATTTCCAGATTTCAATCTGTATTACAAAGGTATATTAATCAAAATGGTATGGAATAAAAACAGACACATAGACCAATGGAACAGACTAGAGTGTCCAGAAATAAACTCATGTAATACAGTCAACTAATCATTGCCAAAAGGGCATCGATAATACACAATGGGAGAAGCATAGTCTCTTCAGTAAATGGTGTTGGGAAAACTATATTCACATGCCAAAGAATGAAGTTAGATTCTTACATCATATGCAAAAATTAACTCAAAATAGATTAAGACTTAAATGTAAGACCTGGAACAGTAATATTCTTAGACAAAAACACAGGAGAAAAGCTCCTTGACATTAGTCTTGTTAATGATGTTTTTGGATATTACACAAAAAAATGGGCAAAACAAATAACTTGGACTACATCAAACTTCTGCACAGCAAAGAAAAACTAATGTGATGAAAGGCCATTGTGAAAACAGTAAAAAATTAAAAATAGAACTATGTGATTCTGCCGTCTCACTTCTTGGTGTATATCAAAGGAAATGAAATCAGTCATCTATGAGAGAGATTTGCACTGTCATGTTCATTGACATTATTCACCATGGAAACAGTCTAAATGTCCATCAATGGGTGAATGGATAAAGAAAATGTGATTCACACATATGCAATGTAATATTATTTAAACATGAAAAGGAGAAAATTCTATCATTTGCAACAACATGGATAAACCTGGAGGACATTATGCTAAGTGAAATAAACCATACACAGAAAGACAAATACTGCACGATCTCACTTGCGTCTGAAATCTAAAAAGTTGAACTCATAGAAGTAGAGTATAATGGTGGTTGCCAGGGGCTGAGATCAGGGGGAAAGGGTTGAGCACAGGGAAAGTGGGGAGATGTTGGTCAAAAAGTACAAACTTTCATTATAAGATGAGTAAGTTCTCATATCTAACTTACAGCACAGTGACTGTAATAAATAATGTATACGTGAAATTCACTAATAGTAGATCTTAAGTGTTCTCACCACGCACACACACACACAAAGTAATGATGTGAGGTGGTGATGTGTTATGTTGGTCAAAAAGTACAAACTTTCATTATAAGATGAGTAAGTTCTCATATCTAACTTACAGCACAGTGGCTATGATAAATAATATATATGTGAAATTCACTAATAGTAGATCTTAAGTGTTCTCACCACACACATAGAAAGTAATGATGTGAGGTGGTGATGTGTTATGTTGGTCAAAAAGTACAAACTTTCATTATAAGATGAGTAAATTCTCATATCTAACTTACAGCACAGTGGCTATGATAAATAATGTATACGTGAAATTCACTAATAGTAGATTTTAGGTGTTCTCACCACACACACACAGAAAGTAATGATGTGAGGTGGTGATGTGTTAATTAGCTTGATTGTGATAATCATTTCACAATGTACACATAAATCATGTTGTATACCTTAAATATATACAGTTTGGTCAATTATAGCTTAATATAGCTGGGGGGAAAACACTTCTGTTTCTTTTTATCACATTCATGCTTTCCTCTACTCCTGAACATATGGCAAGTAATGATAATAGCTGTTTTAATGTGTCTGTCTGTTAATTGCATCATTTATGTTATTTCTACGTTTTTTTCCATTGATTGATTTTTCTCCTGGGTACAGGTTGTCTTTCCTTGCTTCTTTGTATGACTTGCCATTTTGAATTGATGGCAGATAGTGTGAATATTACTTTTTTGGTTGCTAGAGTTTGTTATATTTCCTTCTTGGAGTTGGATTTTATTCTAGTATGTAGTTAAATTAACTGGAATGTTTTGGATTCTCTGAAGCCTTGCTTCATTAGAGTAGATACAGAGACCATTCTAAGGCTACTTTAGTTCTTCTACCGAAACCATACCCTTCTATGGATTCTACCTGATGCCATGTATGTTATACATCTGTGTATTTACACTTTGCTTACTGGAAACACAAACTATTACTAGCCTTTTGTGACCTTCAAAAATTTGATGATCTTTTTCGGTATTTTTCCCCTGGCTTTTGGGCATTCTTCTCTCAAGCATGCTAGCATTTGTACTCAGCCAAGGACTTTGAAGGATGCATGTGCACATCTCTGGAACTTCATCTTGATGTAGTTCCCTTCTCTTCAGAAACTTGTACCACAATTTCTTTTTTTTTAATTTCAGAATATTACAGGGGTACAAATGCTTTGGTTACATGGATTGATTTTGTACTGCTTGAGACAAAGTTATAACTATGCCCATCTCTCAGTGTACAATGTGCCTATTAGGTGTGATTTCACCCATCCCTTCCTTCCCCCTCCCATGTGCTTGATTTCGATTGAGTTTTACTTTCATCTGTACTCATGAATAATTTTAGATTAGTTCCAATTTAATAGTGAGTACACATGGTATTTATTTTTCCATTCTTGTGATACTTCACTAAAGAGAATGATCTCCAGTTCTGTCCAGATTGTTACAAAAGGAATTAATTCATTTTTTATGTCTGAGTAGAACTTGATGTATGCATATACCACATTTTATTAATCCACTCATGAATTGATGTACACTTGTGTTGATTCCACATCTTTGCAATTGTGAATTATGCCACGATTAACATTTGAGTTCAAATGTCTTTCTGATGAATGACCTTTTTTCCTTTGTGTAAATACCCAGTAGTGAAATTGCTGGATCAAATGGTAGGTGTACTTGTAGTTCTTTGAGGATTCTCCATACTACTTTCCATAGAAGTTGTGCCAGTTACCTGTCCCACCAAGAGTGTATAAGTGTTCCTTTCTGCATCCACACCAGCATCTGTTGTTTTGGGAATTGTTGATAAAAGCCATTATCACTGGGGTTAGATGATATCTCAGTATGGTTTTGATTTGCATTTCATGATAATTAGTGACTTGTATTACAATTTCTAGCTGCCTAACCTTTCCAAACTCTGAATTCTGTCTTCTCAACTGAGAGAGATCATTAGATTCTCTCTTTGTCTGCTTTGAAATGCTGGAAACATTTTTCAGGTGGTGGTCTTGGTCGCTCCTAGGGGTCATGATCTTGTTTATTTTACTGCTTTCCAGTGTCTGAAAACCATTTTTCACATATCTATTCCAGCTATCTAATTGTTTAAGGCATAAAGGTGATCTTATCCATGTCATTCCATGGTGGTGTGAAATGAAAATTTCTTCATCCATTCCCTATTGGAGATCTACAATAAACATCTGTAGAATGTAGATAGGCTTTCAAGGCAAAACAGGAAGCAACTATCACAGAAGATGATCTGAGGGTGCCAGTACCAGTAATAGAAAAGATATCATTAGTGGAAAACAAACAAACACTTTTATAAATAGAGCCAGTACTTGACATTGGTTTGCTATTAGAGTTCCATGTTTACAGGTGAGGAATGAAAGCCATGTCTTCCCTCCAGTGGTTTTTCTAAGTTACTTGATTTTGAAGATGACTTGAGAATGATTCCAAGAGGAGGAAAAAGATAATCTTAATGCTACAAAGAACCTTTGTTGTTTCCCAGCCATATCATCTCTGACAGCCAGCCATTGTCCCTCTCTTTCCACACATTCTGTGTCCAATCAGTGTCACCTTCTGGAAGGACCTTTTCTAATGTAAGAGGGCTTGATCATTTGGAATTTTCTCTGTACCATTCAACCAGATACCTCTTCCTCCTACTTATCTGTCTGTCCTCCTGAATAACATAGAATATATTGTGTTAAATAATTGATAGGTCTCCCTTAAGTCTTTTTTTTTATATTAATTACAATCCTCTGTCTTATAGAGAACAGACTCTTTCACTGTACTAGCCATTATTCTTTGGACAAACTGTTAAACTTAGCATGTGATAAGAAGTGAATACTCTAATTTAAATATAGAGTGAAAGTGTTGATTATTTCCGAT
The DNA here is from genome assembly GCA_008750895.1 of Mirza zaza. Lineage (NCBI taxonomy): Eukaryota > Metazoa > Chordata > Mammalia > Primates > Cheirogaleidae > Mirza > Mirza zaza. The sequence goes on from VSMD01130923.1 coordinate 15,684, forward strand.
GGCAAGGAAACTGGACTTCTATTAATGCAGCTTAAGATGGTATTAACTTTTTTCAAATATGTAGAGATTTAATTTCTAGGTATATCTGGAACCACAGGTAATTTAAAACACATTTATTTCCTACCCTATTGATATATGGGTAGCAGAGATGATCACAGGGAAGCCATTGGTTCTTCCATCTGTCTGGGCTTTGGAAGGAGATTCATGCTGGTTTCAGATCACTTTTTAAAAAACCAATGTAACTTTCATTCCCTGAATTAAAGCTGATGCCTGCTGTTTAAGATGAGCGCTTCTCCCCTGAAATTCTCTATCAGCTGCCAGTTGACAAAAGGTGCTGTGTAGAATGGAAGTATTTTTTTTAAATCCCTGTCAACGGTGAGAATGTGAACTCAATCTAATATTTAGAGGAGAAAGTTATTCATCCTGGGTTTCAGTGCTATAATAAGAATACTCATAGACACAAGAATTTGTCTAATATGTATTTTCTACCCCAGAATCATCTCCGGAACAGGGAATAAAGATATCTCCAGATCCCTAAGAACCAAGTTGGAAAGGAGGGGGGTAATTAAACTGTGTTTCCCTTATTATAGGGATTTCAGAAGAGTCAATAATCATAAATAGCTCAAGCCTGTAATCCTAGCTCTCTGGGAGGCCGAGGTGGGCGGATCATTTGAGCTCAGGAGTTCGAGACCAGCCTGAGCAAGAGCGAGACCCCATCTCTACTATAAATAGAAAGAAATTAATTGGCCAACTAAAATATATATAGAAAAAATGAGCCGGGCATGGTGGCACATGCCTGTAGTCCCAGCTACTTGGGAGGCTGAGGCAGCAGGATTGCTTGAGCCCAGGAGTTTGAGGTTGCTGTGAGCTAGGCTGACGCC
>VSMD01130927.1:0-14039 GCA_008750895.1 Mirza zaza
GAGTGCCGTGGCATCAGCCTAGCTCACAGCAACCTCAAACTCCTGGGCTCAAGCAATCCTGCTGCCTCAGCCTCCCAAGTAGCAGGGACTACAGGCATGCGCCACCATGCCCGGCTAATTTTTTTTATATATATATATATATTAGTTGGCCAATTAATTTCTTTCTATTTATAGTAGAGATGGGGTCTCGATCTTGCTCAGGCTGGTCTCGAACTCCTGAGCTCAAACGATCCGCCCACCTCGGCCTCCCAGAGAGCTAGGATTACAGGCTTGAGCCACCGCGCCCTGCCAACCCTCAGTTATTGAGTGAATTATCTATGGCCTTTTCCCTTCTGCTATGCAATGAAGGTTCAAATTGTTATCATTCAAGCCAAGACTGCTGGTGACAAGTAAGTGGAGTCTCTGATTACATTTCAAAGTCACAAAATACAATATCTGGGTAATTTGTCATTTTAGATCATAGCTACCTCTTCTTATTTTCATTAGCACTGATAGCTAAAAGTCATGAGGTTAGAGACGAGGTCAAGAATATGGTCTGGTATTCTCATAAGATTTAAAAAAATTCTGATAAGGCCTTACCCGGGAAAATAATAAGTCACTTCCCTTTTTTTCAAAAGCAACGGACAGTGATAGAATCAAAACAGTGATTCTTCATGTTTTCTGATGGGGATTCCTTTAGATGCTCATTCTAATTTTAGCTCATTAGTTTTGTGAATGTACCTACGACTATTTCTCCATAGGTGATCAGGTATGCCCACATCTGGTTTGGCTGTCAGAAAGCAGAAAAGAAAGAAGCATTATTCTGCAGTAATCGAGCAGTGGATATAGTATTGGAATTCCCCTCACAAAAGGGGAGATGAAGACTAACAGCAAGAAGATGGGGTGTTTTTTCAGCTCCCATGTGTCAATAAAATACCAAGAATAGGACAGTGGTTAAAAGCATGAAAACTAGAGTCAAACTGTCTGGGTTCAAACTTTTGTTCTGTCTCTTATTAGCTGCATGTCCTTAGATGTGTTAGTTATCCTCTCTGTGCCACTTACAATAATATTGTTATTATTACAATGAGAAGCAGAAAAGAAGTTGCGACATAAATAGAAAGAGACTAGGCTGAAGAGAAAGAAATGTCGTACAGGTTTGACAGGATCACTTTGTGTTGGCCTACTTATATGGCCCTCGCATAGTCAGATACATATTTATTAAATGCTTTCTTTGTGCCACTTTAGCATTCTGCTAAAGTTTTTGAAGGATACAAAAATGAATCTGGCATGATTCCTTGATTTCCCCAAGGGATTTATAGACTAGAGGGGCTATAAACTGTAGAACTGTGCTAAAAATTTATGAGTTACTCTTGTATATCAATCAGGCTTCAATTGATAAATTTATCAATACCAAAACCACTGAGTAGTTACTCTAAAGTTAGAATGTAAGGTCTCAGTCTCTATTTATCTTTAAATATAGTTATCTTTAAAATTCCACCAGAAGGGTAGAGATAAAATTATGAGTTCAGGGAACAGTGTGCTCACTTCTAGTTGGTTGACATCCAGATTCAGCATGACCCAGTAGTAACTCCATTCCCACACCTGAATCTGCAACTTCTTAAATCAGACCAATTCACTCAGATAACTGTCCACTGCCCCCCGCTGAAGGAAAAGTCATTGTACTAGAGCCCACAATTGGGAGGACCCAGATTAGTCCAGGTAAGGGGCTAAGGTGGGTATATCACTGCCAAAGATTAGAAGATCTGAAACCTTTTCCAAAGAGCTTATTATATTGTTTGAACCTAATATTATTTGTTTTGCTCTAACCTTATTAGGACAGTATGCTAAACACCTGAAAATAAGAGAAAATTATCAGTCTGAGTCAGTTGTTCATAACCAAAATAATCATCTTGTTTTTTGGTTTTCTAAATAATTAAATAAATTAACAGTGTGGGCAGCTCCTACTTGTGACATTCTCAGTAGATAAGAAAGTCTACCAATTAATTGAACAAATATATTAGAGAAGGTTAAAAGTAAATGAATTATTATTTTTTTACTTTTATTTTATCATATTATGGGGGTACAAATATTGTTAGGGTTATATATATTGCCCCTGCCATTCCCCCCCCTCCCCCCGCTTTACCAAAACATCAAGGGTGTCCTACCCCCAGGTGGTACGCATAGCACCTATTTTGTAAGTATATATCCTTCCCCTCCTCCCCCCTCCCATCTACCCACCACCCAATAAAAGTTGTTTTTTTTTTTTTTTTGACCTTTGGGTTACATTGTATATCTTTGCCTTTCCCTACGAAGGGTTAGAGGTATTCCCTCCCCCGCCCCACAATGCTTGCCACAACCCTAAGATGTATATCTCCCCCTCCCCCAAACCCTGAGCACCATTTGAGCACCACAGTTTTAATCAGTCAGTACCAATTTGATGGCGAGTAGATGTGGTGCCCATTTTCTTGATCTTGTGTCTCCTCACTTTGGATAACGAGCTTAAGCTTAACCCAGGATAGCATAAATGGTGCTAGCTCACTGTCATTTCGTAGAATTGAGTAGTATTCCATTGTGAGCATATAACAAATTTTAATTATCCACTTATGAATTGACAGATACTATGAATTATGTCTTTTAAAGGTATTTAGATATTCTCTTGAGGTCCTTCAAGAGGACTAGTTATAATATATAATATTAATGAAATGTTCTTTCATATGTGTGGGTATATGTGCCAGCCTGTGTGTTAACACATGTATTATATAATTATCTTCCTGCTCCCTTTTCCCTCCAAATAAACTGAGAGCAACAAAACAGTCATGTCCAGCCACTCCAACTATTATTCTGGAGCTCTCCTTTGTTTTTACACCTGTGGAAAACATCACATATTTTGACACTTGAATATTATTCTTTCTTAAAGTTTGAAAATTGTTTCATGTACATATGTAAGTTTTATCTCACTTAGGAAATTACAAGCTCCTAAAAGAGAGGGATACATTTTTGTGAGTATTCTCTGCTACATCCAACAAAAATTTTGGGATTTAATTTGCAGTTAAGAAAGCAGTGTAAATTTATACTTTGAGGGACCCTGGAACAACCCATGGCAATAACAGATAAAATGTAAAAAGAGAACATTTTGAATATACAGTTGTACTTCAATATATGATAAACATTTCCATATTCCAGAAATGGGCTGGAAACACAAAATAGTCACTCTAGATGCAACATGGGCAGAGTTGTTCAGGATTCAAGGCAGGGACCAGGGCAGGAATGAAGCTCTTCCACCCGTGAAGTTGCCATACTTGTTGCTGTCTGGGGTCACAGCTTGTATGAAGCTGCCGGCCTCAGAAGGCAATAGCAAATAGGCATAGCCTTGCAGCAAGGACTTGACCAACCACCAGCTTGTTCAGGGACTAGATTTGCAGGATCTCCACATCACTGCATGACTAGGATATTGAGCTGTGACCACAGAACTGATAAAACATGTTGGCAGATCCATTTTAATCATTGACTATAACGAAGAAATCTATTTTGATACTGTAGTATAGTAAGAAATATATGTCATCTTTGTGCCATCCTGGATTGCTTTCACAGAGCTCCTAAAACCCTTGAAATTTCCTGAGTGATAGCAGTGTTAGTCACCATAAGCCCCTTTCAATACTACCTGAATTCATGTTAGCGAGGTGACTTATAGTGGGGTCCCTAAATAGCCTCAGGATGAAGCCAGTCACCAGAAAGACCAGAAAATGATTAGATGATTATAGGGTTAGAACTTTCAGGCCCAACCACTAACCTCCAGGAACTAGGAAGAGGGGTGGGGATGGCTGGAGATTAAACTCTGTAAAAAAATTTTGAAAGATGAGATTTGATGAGTTTTTGGGTTGTGAACATATGGAGGTAACAGGAGGATGGTATACCTAGAGAAGACACAGAGGCTCCATGCCCCTCACCCCGTACCTTGCCCTTTGTACCTCTTCATCTGGCATTCTCTATAATGATAAGAAAGATGGGGATAGGTGTTCAATGTGGAGTTAAAATGTGCTGAAGTCCATTTCTTTTCAGGGAGGAGGATAGAGATTTTAAATAACTTCACACTTTAGGGAAAGTCATAGTGAAGCATATTAGAACAAAGAACAAAAATATTACCTATGTCCAAACTAGAAGAGTAAGTAAACTGAACTCAAAGTAAGATGGCAGAAAAAAGGCTCAAATATATCAGTAATCATAATAAATGTGGATGGATAAGACTCACTTATTATTTTATCAGATTGAATTAAACAATCAAATTGTAAACTTTCTGACAGATACATACTTCGAAACGAAACAATACAGAAAGGTTAAAAAATAAGAGGTGAAAAGAAAAAATGATATCAGTTAAATATAAAAAGACTGGTTTATCAGTTATTATTAGACAAAATAATATTTTTAAAACAATGTGCAAAAGGAACAATCCACCAAGGAAATACATCAATCATAATCATATATACACTTGACAATATAGCACTGTAATTTATAAGATATAAACTGACTGAATTATAAGAAGAAATAAAAAATTTAGTCAGGATCTTGACAAGAAAATAGACGTCATGCTCAGGAGGTTAACTGAGAATTTAATGAATGGACTATTTACAGAGTTGTACACAGGGTTGAAGAAACAAGATGGGCTGGTGAGACCCCAAAGATCTAGCAGCAGTGGCAAGCCACTACTCCCTCAGGCATGACAAAACAGGGGAGGGGACGGTACTACTGGAGCCAGAGCCCTGGGTCTGTGGGGGAGGGGCTGCCCAGAGTGAGTTGCAGCCAGAGAGGATGGCAGCCAGAACCTGGTGGGGCAGGGAGGAAAAGTGAGGCAGGGGGAAGAGCAATGGAAGTGAGAGATTAAATCCCCTCACCTCTTTTTCTGCCTGCCCTCTGATCTGCTGGTGCCAAACCTATCAACCAAACCTAACTGGAAACCAGAGGACAAAAGGGTACAGCAGAGAAGGGCCAAGAATGGACCTGATAAGATAAATGGAGAATAATTGGCACAGCAATCATAGTAAGAAATTTTTCACATAACTTCATCAGAAACTGATAGATAAGGTGACCAAAAATAGGTCAGACATGGAAGATTTATTCAATACCATTAACAAGCTTGATTTAATAGACATGGTGGGGTATATGTGGAGGGAGGGAAAGAGAAAGAGAACATGCTCCCAACAGATAGAGAGTACACATTCTTTCCGAGCATATTTGCAGTGGAATATTTATAAAAGTTTACCATATACGAGGTCACAAGAGAATAAAATGCTAAAGAATTAATATTCCATAGAATACAATGTAACTCAATTAGAAATCAGCCTTAAAAGATAGATTTATATGTACTGATATGAAAGATCTTCAAGATATATTTTCTAAGCGAAAAGAGCAAGGTATGTAATGTTATCTATATTATACTAATAATATTTGCATAAAATCATCTATTTCTACTTATATATGCACAGAAAATATCTAGATATTCAAGAGTATTAATAGTGGTTGCTTATGGGGTGGAAGGGTAATTTACCTTTTTTTTCTTTTTTGAATCTTTTATACTATTTGTACCATTACTAAAAAACAAAACAAAACAAAAACCCAAACAAAACCCTAGCTTAAAAAAGGCTGAATTGAATTGAAATATGCTATCTTCAATTTTTTTTTTTTTTGGCCCATTCTCAAGGCAGATTCCCTAGCTAATTTTTTAGCATGTAGGATTTTAACCAAGATGAAATAGCTGCCGTGGCTTACCCAGTGCTGTACCAAATTTCTACTTTCCCTCCCCATTGATTTTTTCCTACATAGAAGACAACATCATAAGTTCAATGTGTCTCTTTTCATTGACCCCTAAGTTGAGGTGATTTCTGAAAAAATAAAAGCTGAGTGCTTGAACACAAACAGCATTCCTGAGACTTCTGAATATACATGCTGTACTGTTCTTTGGGAATTGCTGCAAGGGATGGCAGTCATTTATAAAGCAGTTAAACAGAATCAATTCAGAGGGCAAATAAAATCATCAGGATGAGAAACTAAATATTAACACAACCCACTGAAAAGAATGTCAAGAATAGAACATCTAAATTACCTTATACATTTTTAAGCTGAATTCCCCCTAGTCAGAAACAGTTAACAGTTCTGTGAGTATGCTGCCATACCTGACAGATAGTCATTAACTTGGAGCCTGAAATGTCAATAGTGAAGTAATATCTCATCTGACATTTCAAGTGCTAATAGGGACATTTGAACAGAAAACCCTGAAGCAAACAAGAGTTCTTTAACAGGCTTCCTTATACAAGGCAGAACATATATTGACAATCACTGTTCGCATAATTCAAACATTGATTCAGATACACAGTCAAGGAGAATTAGCATGACAACATAAATGGAGCTTCCACTGGATTCCTTGATTTATTTGTTTGCAAGCGTATATAATGACCATGAGTATTCCTGATCTGCCCACTTAGGAGGGGCGTCATGAGGGGCGGTGTCCTGGCTGTTTGTATAAGCTAGGTAAAGGGATTCATTCTTGACAACTTTCTATCTTCCATAACCAACCAGGCAGCAATACCCGTTAATTCTACCTCCTTTGCTATCTCTGGAACTTGTCTATTATGCCTCAAGCCTGATGCCCCAGCTGTCACACAGACCACCATTCTCTCCCACCTGGACCACTGCAAGGGGTCCCTGAGCCCCCTCTAGTCCACACTCCATAGAACAGTCACAGTGGGTTTTTTTTGTCTTGCTTTGGACAGGGTCTCCCTCTGTTGCCTAGGCTGGAATGCAGTGGTGTGATCCTAGCTCACTGGGACAACCTTGAACTTGTGGGTTCAGGCCATCTTCCTGCCTTGGACTCCCAAAGTGGTGGGACTATAGGCATGAGCCACTGTGCCCATCCCAGGGTGTTTTGTTTTGTTTTTATAAAATGTAAATAAATTTAAAAACTTCACAACCAGTAACTCCCTCACTCTCCCAGCTCCAGCCACAATGACATTCCAGTTTCTTGACCTCGTCAGGCTTTTTCCTATACCTGGGCCTTCTGGTAAGCCATTCCTTCTACTTAGAATGTTCCCTTTCCTGGACCCTCATGCTTGCCTAACTCTTGCTCACCCCTCAGATTTCAAAGCATATGTCACCTCCTCAAAGCTGCCTTCCACAGTCGCCCCGCCCTTTGACCTGGTCAGGTTCAGCTATTATAAACTCTCTTAGAATCTTGTTGTTTCTTTGCAGAAATTATTGTAATGCTAACTAAAGAAATCTCCCAGAACAGAAGCTCCACATTGAAGTTTGTCGTTGGCTGCCTAGACCCTTACACAATGCTTTGCACAAAGTTGGCAGTCTATAAATAGTTGCTGAATGATGGATGCGTGAAAGCATATTAATGCCAGTTTGGACAGTACCCAAATTTTCCAACACCCAACTTGAAGGTGGTGAGCAACCCCACCCAGTGCTGGTTTGACTCACCCCTGAGATCCCAGCACACCTCCAACAAAACTGAGGAAACATGAATTATAACATTCTTAATTTTCTCTACTCTTATATTGTTTGTTTATTTGATTATAAAAGTAAGTGTGCTCACTAAGAAAATCTGGCAAAGTTCAGAAACATAAAAAAAGGAGAAGAAAAATCTCCTGTAACTTCAATATCCAGGACAGTGTCCATTTTAAACTTCTGGAAAATTTGTGTGGTATTTCAACAATTTGCTATCTATGTTTCAATTTGAAATTCCTTCATCTTTAATTAATAATTTACACAACTACCACATAGCTTGTTATGTCCTGCTCAATTTGAGACATTTCTATAAGAGAGAGATTAAAAACTCAAAAATACAGAATGCTGAGTAAAGGAGGAAAAATACCTGAATGATGCATTTATCTTGATGTATGTAGCTGTTCATTACTATGCTGTAATTCTTACCCATAAACTGTCTACTTTTCACAACAGAAAAGAAGAAATAGGCTAAAATACCACATTTCCTCTATGTTCTAACTTTCCATTAAACTAATAGACTTAAAAATGGTCTTGGGCCTTTTTTTCTTCTTCTTCCTAACTACTAAAGAGCAAAAAATGCACTCTTCGAAAGAATCTCATCAATCTCGCACTGTTGGTCACATTTTCTGAGGAATCCCTCTATTCAGTCCTCCTTCAGCTACAGATTTTACTAGTCATTGAGCCTGACTATATTTTCATATCTTTTTTTTTCAAATCGCGAATTTTCTGTGACATATTTAGCTTCAAAATATCATTAAGTAAAATAATACCAATGTTTATGGGAACATGAGTGACAAATATAAAAATGTGAGAATTTACAAACATTTAGAAGACACTTATGGGGTATTATGAGGCAAAATTTAAGAGTGGGTCAAAGTTTTAATAGTAGCATGAAGAAACCCAGATGGAAAAGTGGGCAACATATTTAAAACTTTACTAGCAAGTAGTTTTAGAAAGCTCTAAAACTGTAACCAGTAACACTAGCCTCTCTTGTTTAAAAAGCTCGATGAGAAATTTGTCACCGAACTATTACCCTGAAAAGCCCATCTTCACCAGACACATGTGAGCATGTGAACAGTTTCTGAAAAATCTGTTTGTGCAGAGGGGCAACTTATTTTTTTTCCCTAGAATACTGGCTCTGAGCCTGGAAGAACTGTTTTCCTACCCATTCTCCTCTGGAATTTTTTTGAATGATAAACTTTTTACTTGGCAGGTAAATTGTTTCCACCTTGAAAGAAAGCAATTTAAAGAAGCTGAAAGTAAAAGACCCTTCCCCTTGGTTCTATGAATTTCAGATAATAATAACACAGACATGGTATTATTTAGCAATACATCATAATGAAACACTACCTCCAGGAGAATATCTGAAGATAAAATGAATGTATCTTGTAATATTTAACTATGTATAAAGATATAATGAGCATAATAAGGGAATAGAAAGGAAGGAAGATAGAAAGATAAGAAGGAAAGAAAGAGAAAGGAGAGAAGGAAGGAAGGAAGGAAGGAAGGAAGGAAGGAAGGAAGGAAGGGAGGGAGGGAGGGAGGGAGGGAGGGAGGGAGGGAGGGAGGGAGGGAGGGAGGGAGGNGGAGGCAAGGGGGGGGGGAGGGAGGAAGGGAAAGATTACTTCATCCAAGCAGCAGCATTATAGTTTTTGGAAACTAGAAGGAAAATTTTCTTCTGCCCTACTAAGTTGTATGTGAGTAAAAAATAGTCTTTGAAAAACTGGATCCACATCTGGAACTGGCTTGGCCAAACATCAGGGCCTGGGGGAGAGTGAGAAGAGTGAGGAGTCTGGGTTCTAAATTTAAGGAGGCACTCACTCTCAAGGCTGACTTTGTACTTGCATGATCCTGAGTGAGGGCCTCCTTAAATTTTGAGCCCTAAGCTGCGTCATCTCTCCCTAGTTCTGCCAAATACTACATGGTAACAACAAATGTTCATATGATGCTTTTTCAAAGTAATATCATATACTTGATTTTATTTAAGTCCTACAACAACCCTAGGAAGTAGATATATAATTATCCTCATTTTACAGATAAGTTCAAAGTTAAGCGATTTGCTCAGTTATTCCACTACAAATTGGGTACCAAGACTTGAACGTGGGCCTTGTGTCTTCACCTTAGCATTCAGTGCTCTGCTCCTATGCCACTCACAGACAGATTCTCCCTGAATTCTACAGGGTGCTTTCCAGCAAGCACCATGAAAATTCGTGCTTGCTGGAAAGCACCCCGTAGTATTCTGAGGGATGTGGAGAGCATTGTGGAGGGGAAGGGCATACCTCTAACCCTTGCTAGGGAGAGACAAAGAAATAAAATGTAACCAAAATGTTAAAAAAATATATATGTATACAGTCTCTTGAACACAAACCGAAAATACTTTGGAAGTTATAATAAATTCATTCTCCATCTAACTATTCATCCCATCTCTGTCTAGAACTAGCATTAAGAATTGTATATTTCTACCAAAAAAAAACCACCCTTAATCAGTATTTTGTAAGAATATATACTGACATACTTTGTATGACTTTTGAACAATACTTCATTATACCCCCCAAAGAGTCCACTCCATATTATCCAAACTCATGATATTCTCTTCAGTATGAGGATCCAGGTGAAAATCAATCATAATGCCATATTGTACTAAGTAACATTTTCCTTTGAAAAAAATATGTTCTGAATAAAACATTGAGTTAGAGATAATATAATTCTGTGTTTTCTAACCCAGTGTTGTCACAAAAGGAAATAAAGGATTCTGATTATATAGTAATGTTTTAATTAAAATTATGATATTTTTTATTAAAATACTGATCTAAAATGTTTTTTTAACCTAAAACCATTTCATAATACAGCACACAAAATGATAAAATATTTTAAAAATTCCTGGGGAGTGAAGTTGTTCTGTGAAAAGGAGTTCTTAAGTAAAAAATTACTTAAGTAAAATGAGGGAGCGTAGATTCAGTGCTTGCAATTTTTCAGGTAAAAAATAGACTCAGCTAGGAAAAGTAGCCTGCTAAAGGTCACCCAGTTAGTGTTAAGTTCAGGACCTGAGTATTTTAATCCTTACTTCAGACCTCTTTCTCTGAACCCTGCTGCCTCGTGATAGCAAATCAGGTGATTTCACGTTCATGCTAAAAACAAATCAGAAATATTGTGCAACTCAGCCTTCTATTTTCTTATTCAACAGGCAGAATAACTTTCATCTATAGTTCAAGGCTTCCATTTCCCCAGACTAAAAGGATACAGCAGTTTTAACCAAATTTCTTCACAAACATTAGGTTTCTTATGCTACTTTGTGAAATGAGTAAAATTTAGCAGTCAATAATAATGATCATAGAGAGGAATTACAAATTTTTTCACATGAAGGTTGCTTTTTCTTTCTGTGCCGACACTACTCCTGTGTTATTTTCTTATAAGGTTGAAATTTATCAAATATGGTCCATGCTCACTTTTCCATCTGGTACATCCTTGACTGACATTTAGCACAGTGGGGATGGGAGAAAGAACCATTCTCCCAGGCAGGGAGAATGTTTGTAGTCAATGTTTGTAGTCAAGAAGGTAAGGAGTAGCTTCAAATGTTAGGGGAGAATGAGAAAAAGACTAAGTGTGCACAGAGACACTCATACATATGCATGTGTATGAATGCCCCTAAGGGACATTTATATAAATTATCTCATTCAATCTTCACAAGGACTTTAGGAAGTAGGTACTATTGTTAATCCCAATCAATCCCAATTAAGAAATTGATTTGCCACATGACTGACCTAAGATCACACAAGCCAGTATGTGATAGAACCAGGATCTAAACTAAAGTTGCCTAAATTCAGAAACCAACAGGGAGAAAAATGTTTTGTCTTCTGTTTTTGAAAGCTAATTTGCTACCCCTTTCCATGAAAATAGAAAAGAGTAATTTGGTCCGTATCAGGGACAAGCACTCCCTTAATGAATGACTTTCTCTAGAAGTACTGTCTTCTTTATAAAGTCTCTAGCAGACAGACATGGTAAGGCAAAGTTCTATTCAAGAGCAAGAAAATGTACTGAGAAAAGGAAAGAGAAAGAATGGGCATTAAGAGGAGAGTATGGTTAAGAGTTTGAAAAGATAATGATTTATTATCTTTTATAGCTAAAAACATAAGGATTATAGTTAAAAAATAAACTGTGACTAAATGTTGAAGGCCTCACTACTGAGTTCCATAAAACCTTTAGACAGTAGCCTTGGACTCTTCACTGTTGTTTTCAATGGTGTGTGGGAGAAAGGTGAAATAGCAAAGTTCATGAAAGAAAAGTACTAGAAGTATTTTAAAGGTCAAGAATGAGACTGTTTATAAACTGGAGGTTTTTTGTATTACTAACTCATAGAAATGCAGTTTTTAAAATTCAGGTAAACTTCACATACCATTAATTAATCCATTAACTGTTTTATTATTTTATTTCATTTTAATTTTGAGGTCTCACTCTGTTGCCCAGGCTACAGTCTAGTTGCAGGATCATAGTTCACTGCAACCTCAAACTCTTGGGCTCAAGGGATCCTCCTGCCTCAGCATCCGGAGTAGCTAGGGCTATAGGCTTGCACTACCATGCTTGGATACATTTTAAATTTTTTCTAGAGACTAGGTCTTGCTATTGCCCAGGCTCGTCTCAAACTCCTGGCCTCAAGAGATCCTCCTGCCTGGCCTTATAAACTGCTAGGATTACAGGCATGAACCACCACACCTGACCCCATTAACCATTTTAAAACGTACAATTCAGTGGCATTTAGTATATTCTCTGTGTTGTGCAACTATCACCTCTAACTAGTTCCCAGACATTTTCATCATCCCACAAGGCAACTCTGTACCCACACTAATGTAGCTGTGCAGAAATACTATTAGGAAGGCTTACAAAATAGAAGAAAGTAAGACACAAAAGTTTCAGTGCTATGGCAACAAGTGAGAGGTAGCTAACTGATGAACTTAAAAGAAACAAATATTTTAAAAATCTTATTGAACAAATATTTTGCTGAAACATTATAACATATAATGTACTGTATTGAGTATTGGATGCTATGGTTGTGGGAGGATACGGAAGGTAGCAAAAATGAATACAATCTGGGTTTTGTCTTCAAAAGAGCTTGTAATCTAAAGAAGAATTCAGACATACCATCACATGGTACAGGGTAAGCAAAGAAAAGGGGCTAAGAGAAAGGATAAGATACCAAAGGAAGGTGTTAGCAAGTATGTTTGTTCTGTTTAGAATAAGAAAAGTCTATTGCTTGGACCTATGATGATTTTCTTTTTAAAACTATGAAGAGCAAAGAAGTGACAGATAAGCTGCTGAAATCAAGGAGGATGCTATAACACATGGGCATGTGAATGGAATCCCCACTCTCCACGAGTAAATGAGGAAAGAGGGGAGATAGTTAAGGCTTCATGTGATTGTATATCTTTATGGCGTTGTGGTGTGTGGACCTGCTCACAAAAAAGTATAGACCAAATCAGACACGCAGTGGGGTCATGAAAATGGTGCTATGCAATCACAGTTTTCATGGCATCATTTGACCATAGAAGGAACGTGAGCACTTAAAACACACAAAGAATGAGACAAGCCGGTATGCATGCAAAAAATAAAAATAAAAATGGGACATAAAGAGGACTACAATAGCACTGAAGATATAAAGTATGGACGAGGCATACACTCTGAAATGGGAGAAAATGCAACTATTAGAGATCAAGCTTCAAATTCCACCTGTCCAAGATAAATAGCAAATTGTGCTAACGAAAGACGATTTGTGTATATAGAAGAGGGGTGTCTTCCCAGAAGATAAGATGAAGATCATCAATGGGATGTAAAGATTGAGACCTAAAAGTATGACATAAAATTTATCCAACAGGCCAGGCATGGTGACTCACGCCTGAAATCCCAGCACTCTGGAAGGCTGAGGTGGGAGGATTGCTTGAGGTCAGGAGTTCAAGACCAGTCTGAGCAAGAATGAGACTCTGTCTACTAAAAATAGAAAAAATTAGCTGGACATGGTGGCATGTGCCTGTAGTCCCAGATACTTGGGAGGCTGAGGCAGGAGGATCACCTGAGCCCAGGAATTTGAGGTTGCGGTGAGCTATTATGAGGCCACTGCATTCTAGCTGGGGCAATAGAGCAAGACTCTGTTTCAAAAAAAAAATTTTATCAAAGAACTCTTAAAAGAAATGTATACTTATAAAAGAATAAATAATAAACCTGAGTACTGTATTAAAATAATCTTTAAGCCGGGCGCGGTGGCTCACGCCTGTAATCCTAGCTCTCTGGGAGGCCGAGGTGGGCGGATGGTTTGAGCTCAGGAGTTCGAGACCAGCCTGAGCAAGAGCGAGACCCCATCTCTACTATAAATAGAAAGAAATTAATTGGCCAACTAATATATATAGAAAAAATTAGCCGGGCATGGTGGCACATGCCTGTAGTCCCAGCTACTTGGGAGGCTGAGGCAGCAGGATTGCTTGAGCCCAGGAGTTTGAGGTTGCTGTGAGCTAGGCTGACGCCATGGCACTCACTCTAGCCTGGGCAATAAAGTGAGACTCTGTCTAAAAAAA